>JAENPR010001009.1:0-236774 GCA_018135685.1 Themeda triandra
CTACTCAGAGAACCCCTTGTAAATAACAATCAACACTATACTAATAGCAACTATAACTAAATATATCCATGCAATGGAAAGGCAGATCATGTGTGGAAGTGCAACTATAATGCAAGCACAACGAACGTATCAAGGTTATAAAAACAATACATGATGACAAGAAAAATGTCAATTAGAAAAAAATTAACAGGATCACTTTGACCCAAACTATATATCCGTGGCAGAGTCCTGGCCGCTTCCAATGGAATCCGTGGGACGCCCGCCTCCCTGGCACAGAGAACGCCACCGCTAGTAGCACGCAATGCCCCAAACGTTTTCCATACGCCCACACTGTCGGACGCGGATGTCCAGCGTGCATGTCCGACGTAGGGGAGATGGAAAATGCACCTTGCCACCACCGCACACAAGGAAATTAACTATAGCAATATCCAGGCTAACATGCTGCAAATGTCGAATCCACAACTGCAACAACTAGAAAAAACGTGTAAAATTGATTGTTGCAACATCCATGGGGAGTTGTTGCAACATTTAAAAACTCCACAGTTGCATCGCGTTAAAAAACATATTGCCACATTAAAAACGATGGCTGCAACATGAAGAAAGGCATATTACAACATCTCAAAAACAATTGTCTCGACGATCCAAAAAAATGTTACAACACCTCGGAACAACAGCTGCAACGTCCTTAAAACAACTATTCGAACAACAGAAGAACCACTATAGCCGCGTGATAAGAGAAAAGTGGGGATACACATGGGTTGGAGGAGTCGTTGGGGTTGCACATCGAGCCGCCTCCATGGATGGGTTGCCGTCACTGCCAGATCTATGTCGTGCTCTATGGGCTTACGCTGTGGTGGTGATGACAGAGCCACCTAGGTGGTGGAGGAGGGTGCCAGAGTGCAGGAGGTTGCCGCCGGCCACGGGGAGGCAGCAATGGCACGCTCAGATCCAGCAGCGATGGGTGGTGGGAGAGACGCCAGGGTGGGAGACATAGAGGAGGAAATGTGAGGAGAAGGACGGCGCTCCATAGCCATGCTTGAGATCCAGTGGCGACGAGTGTGGCAGAGGAGTTGGACAGAGAGAGGAGGGAAAAGAGTGAGTGGGCGGTGTGGCTGGTTAGGGATGAGTGGGGAGGTGTAATGGGCAACGGGTATATCCCCGAGTGCGAGTGGGTAGGCAACATGTGTCAAACGCTTAGGATGGCCTAAGCAAAGCATTATCAAAAAGAAAGGCATGCCATAAATCAAACCGTGGCTGATGGGTGCAGCTGTGGGGTGCCAGAGGGCAGAGTGAGGCTTCAACACAGGAGTAGGTGTGAGATAGGTGGAGGCAAGGGATATGGTGAAAGAAAGGTAGGGGCTTAAAATTGAGGGAGTAGACTTCAAAATACATATTCTATGATTTAAAATCTAGATTGTTGATAAGTGTACCAAATTGGTCAGGCGCTGATTGTTTGACAAAATAATCTTTTACTTGCCTTTGAATCCTGGGGCGGAAAGCACCTTTGCATTGATGCTAAGTGGCAACCTTCCAAATCATCCCATAGGCGAAAATACTCTAGAACTTTTCTCTCCTTATCTACACCCAAGATAATTTGTGTTATAGAAATATGTAGGCCTCAAACCATCTACACTTCTCCACCATGAATCATGGTTATTATTTTTCATTTGCCATGAAGCTAATCTCTATACATACCAAATAATGGAAAACCCCATTATTAGTTCTAACACCATAGATATGCGTGTCATCCACTCGTCTAGAAAAAAGCCAATCAACAGCAACACAACATCAGGCTCTATTCTATCTAACACTTGAACTCACCAAGTCATCCACTAGCCTTGAAGAAACCGATCAACAGCAACACAACAAATAGATAACTAACCTCGTGACCTTTATGATTCCAATCTGAAATAGTTAATTTCATAGATTTGGAAATTGCCATCCATAATCACATCCACACACATCAACTGAATGGTCAAACATATGAGCGACCACCATATTGAACACAGCCAGTGTCGTTTCTTCATCCATTCGGCTTTCTTTAATTTCTCCTTCTATGTTATCTATTCATCTTCACCCTCAGTTGCATACAATGTTTCCTGTCCATCAAAAGAGACCATTAAGCCATCACCAATGGCCATCATATCCGCATAAGATTTGCTTGCTTGAGTGTGTGAGAAAATGACAGAACAATACTTTTAAAATTTTAGTTAGAGCCCATTGGGAAGGCAATTGACGCTCCTAGCCTTCCAGCAATAAGACAACCATCAGACAAAAATACTTGTGATGATAAACCCATTTACCAGTGATGATGTTCACACCATTCTCCACTACCTAAAGCAATCAACCCTAATGTCGATTAAACTAACCTCGCTACCTCTCCATTCCATTCCGCAATGGCGCGCCACCAACACCGGCACCACTGCCGTGACAGTCACCTTCCCCAATAGGTTTGTCTTAGTGTCACAACCCCCGTACATGTCGTCCGTGCCATGCGAGCCGCGGAGCCGTTGAAGAACCCAACGTAGTCTTCTCGGCTACCGCGAAGCCATCATCGATGACGACGATCACACCCGAGAATGATGCAAAGCCATCAGCTAGACCACTTATAGGAAGCATGAGAACACCACCAAGGCTCCTTATGGTTTAAATACTCATCCATTTGACAACATTCTAGCTGTGGTACGAGGCTTTATTTGATAAGCACGAGCAAGAGGAAAGCCACCCTAGAGGTGTCGACAATGAGATGATCTGGGGAAACATAATTGAATGCTTTCGTGGGTCGCAATCGGTGACCTCCAATGACCTAAGAAACCGCTACCACACCAACCTGTCAATCCCTAGCTGAATACATCCCAATCTATAGACCTCACATTCACAATCACCGAGAGGCCGAGGAAGAGGATTGGGTTAGCATTGGGGCTCAACAACACATCATGCCCTTGCCACCTTTTGGTTTCTAAATGGGTAGATGGGGCTAGAAGAAGGACAGGTGTGTGCATGTATTCCATTCTTTTGTTGTGTACTCTTGGTAAAAAGATCATATGCCTTAAGCTTAGTGCACGCTGGAGAGGAGCTATATGGATTTTTATAGCTTGTCTTAGTAAATACTATGGAAATCTTAATCCCGATTGGGGAATACACAATGTATTAGTCACGAAACATTGTTAAGTATATATATGCGTGATGGGCAGCCAAGGCATTTTTGCAATCTAACACTCCCAGCAATCAGAAGTATGGGCACCGTGCACATTAAGACTCGACCTAAACTCTACAATAACGGACATCTCAATGAAGATGTCAGTGTACTAGGACTTGAAGAACACCAACTTCTCCAAGGTTGATGTGGTCGGAACAAAGAGTGTAAATCAATCTCCACATGCTTGGTCCAAGTGATGTTGAATGGGGCCTGGTGGACAAATAAACAACATTAACAATATCATCATAGTACAAAGTGGTGGCTCGCCGAAGATGGTCATGGAGCTCCTAAAGGAGTTGGCACAATCAGCATGCCTCCACATCTCCATTAGCAATAGCACGATACTTGGCCTTTGCATTAGATCTGGACCAAATTGTCCTCCAAAAATACACCATAGTCAAAGGTAGAACCGAGTGTCGGGCTAACTAGTCTAATTAGCATCAAAATACACGGTAAGGTCAACATGCAAGGTGCGAAGAATCTAACATCTAAGACCCATAGTACCCTGAATATGGCTCATCATGCGGAGATGTCGCTCTCTCGGATCAAGCATTTGAATAGAGACCTGCTAGACGGTGTAGGAAATATCAGGATGCATGAAGGTGAGTTACTGAAGGGGGCTAGCATTTGCTTGATTGTAATAATGAACAGCTATATATGCATTATTCAATGCAGAAGCTGGGATATAAATATATTCCCTTTTCTAAAAAAATTGAAGGGGGCTAGTGAACACAGAGGTCTCAGCCTTGGGCTCGACAAACCTGATTTTTTTTTTTGAACTAGTGGATTCCCCATTTCCATTAATGCCTTAACAGAAATACAAGCATGTTTAGACAGTTTAGAAGAGAAACAAATGGGAAAAATGGCCCAGAGCATGACCGTTTCAACAGCAAAACAAACTCCACCAAACAACCAGGAACTCTCAGAGACTAAAAGCACCAAGCACAAAATGAAAACTGACGACATCGCCAATGAAGCCACGCATCCTCCGTGCAAATCCAAGTGCTTCATCATCGGGAGCTCGAGCCCTCGCCATCTTCATTTCTAGCGGGTGGAGCTTGA
The DNA here is from genome assembly GCA_018135685.1 of Themeda triandra. NCBI lineage: Eukaryota > Viridiplantae > Streptophyta > Magnoliopsida > Poales > Poaceae > Themeda > Themeda triandra. The sequence goes on from JAENPR010001009.1 coordinate 4,262, forward strand.
TCAAAGCAGCAGCTTCGGTTGGGCCTTCACTTGAAGGAGACGAACAGCCATCTTGTACATTGCCTCCACTCCATCGTCATCATCTTCTCGTCCTCCTCCTTCAAAGCAGCCCCTGCCCAGTTTTTCATTAGAGCACAAGCATGACTTACAATGGTTAGGGGGTTAGATATTTTTTTCCCTCAAAACATATGCGCATTTAGTTTTCTAAATGGACCAACAAATGGCCCCAATACCAATCATGTGAAATTGTTTACATCCAGGCAGCCACTTTTGCACTGTGCAATACTTTGATCAAAGTTAGATGGAATGTCAGAAGCTCCAAGAGCCGTAGCACACACCCCCCAAACACATTTAGCCATAGAACATGAGAACAGCAAATGATCAGCTGTTTCCTCCTGGTCACAAAATTGGCAACTAGAATCACCAGTCCATTTTCTCTTGAGAAGGTTATCTCTAGTTAGGATGGCATTATTAGCAATAAGCCAAAGGAAGATCATAATTTTTGCAGGGATTTTCCCTTTCCATATAAAACCAAAGGATGACCCCTCATCAGCTTTGGTTAGAGCATTATAAGTCGACTTGATAGAGAATTTCTTTTTAGCACCAAACTTCCACATCACCCGATCCTCCCCTCATCAAGAGAGATGTTAAGGATCCGATCCAAGAACTTTTCCCACGATCTCTCGAGCTCAGGAGTGAGCCATCTTGTAAAAGTCACTTGTTTTTCACCTTTTATCAATTGAGCTACTGTTATATCCTGTTGAAGGCAAAGTTTAAACAGATCTGGATATACATCAGCTAGGGGTTCATTTAACAACCATGTATCCAGCCAGACTTTAGTACTTTCCCCATTATGAACCTTTATCCTCCTCCCATGCAAATATACATGCTTGAGCTTGAGGAGGTCAGCCCAAATGGGGGAGTCGATTGCTTATGTTTCACCGTAACTATACTTTTTCTCTTCAAGTATTTGAACCCGACAATGTCTTGCCAAAGCCCGATTCTTTCTCAAGCTTCCACCACCATTTGCAAAGTAAGCTAATATTCATAAGGTTAATGTCTTTTATTCCCAAACCTCCCTTCTTCTTGCTCTTACAAATTTTGGTCCACTTGACAAGATGATACTTCCTTTTGGTATGCCCACCTTGCCAAAAAAAAAAGTTCTCCTAATCTTATCCATGCTGTTGATGGTAGATTTAGGTAGTCTATATATAGACATATGGTACATGGGAGAGTTGTTGAGGCTGGATGTTATGAGGGTTGATCTACTAGCAATGGACATAGAGGACCCTTTCCAAATGTCAAGTCTTTTAGCATTCTTGTCCACCGAGGAGCCCAAGTCACTCACATGTAACCGGCTTGGGCTTATTGGTACACCCAAATACTTGATAGGGAAATGGTTTGTTTGACAGTTAAAGATCTCAAGATATTCTCCAGCCACGACCTGTGATCATTGATCACCACAACCTCACTCTTGTTAAAATTGATTTTAAGACCGATAATATTTCATACCAATACAGCAGAGTTTCATGTTCCTGGCTCCTCCACATCATGCTTAAGACACACTATGGTGTCATCAGCATATTGGAGTATTGCAATCCCATTTGGTATTATATGTTCCACCAAACCCACAAGGAAATTGTTTTGTTGAGCTCTATATACCATTCTAGTTAGGCAATCAACAACAAAATTGAACAGGATTGGAGATAGAGAATCCCCCTATCTAACTCCCTTGTGACTTTTGATATACTGCCCTATTTTATCATTCATCTTAACACTCACAGTACCACCTGTCACCACCTGTTTTATCCACTGGATCCAAGTGTGACAAAAACATCTGGCTTCCAAGCATTCAAAAAAGAGATTCCAACTGACTTTGTCGTAAGCCTTCTCAAAGTCTAACTTCAGTATAATCCCACATTCTTTTTTGCTCTTGGTCTCATGTAGAATCTCATGTAGTATCATGACTCCAGACATAATATTCCTTCCTTTCTTAAAAGCAGTCTGAACAGGATGAATCAGCCTATCAGCCACTTCCTCAATTCTCATGGTTAGGGTTTTTGTAATAAGTTTGTAGAGACAGTTAAGAAGGCAGATAGGTTGATATTGCTGAATTTTTGCTGCATCGTATACTTTAGAAAGTAATGTGATTATGCCATAATTGATTCCGCTGATATCAACCTTCCTCTTATGAAAGTCATCAAAAAGCATCAAGATATCAGCCTTTATGATTTTCCAACAGTGTTGGTAAAATTCAATTGGCATACTATCAGGTCCAGGTGCCTTATTTTTTCATATGTGATACTGCCCATATCTTTGATTCAGAGAAGGGTTTGCATAGCTTTTCATTACCAGCATTAGATAATGCCTCTATCCCAGCCCATATTTCTTGGTCCATCTGAATTTGATTCTCATGTCCAGGTTCAAATAGGTCAGAATAATATTCAGTGGCATGGGCTAAAAGGTTATCATCACCCTCTATCACCTCATCATCCTTTGTCAAACTCAAGATTGCATTCTCAACAAACCTCATGCGACGGCAAGGCGATTGTGCCACATATGCGGTGCCTCCTTCAGTTCATAGAATGATTAGTTAAGCTTTGCACAAATAAGTTGGTCTGGAGGAATCAACAAATCCAGTGGTTGCTCACAGTAGACGTCATTTTCCCATGGAGGAAAGCATTATTGACGTCCAGTTGGGAAAGAGCAAGATGGAGCCCGTATAAGAACAACCTGAACTAGCTTGTCCGCGTCATCAGCACTTGTGCGGTTTCTTAGGCAGTGTGAGCCGCCGCAGTTGCATTGTTCGGCTCTAACCTCGATGTTCGCGGCGGTATAGGACCACTTGATGGCCGGTGATCTCGTCACCACCAGCTGTTCACCCGAGCCGACTATCCTAGCTCCAGTTCACCACGCTCCTCCAAATGCAGGCAAGTACTCGTGAGGCGCCCTAATGTTCTTGCCTCCATCCGACTACTCTGCCCTGGCGTGGTCGACTCAGCGGGCCCGTCCGCTGTGTGCTCCGGCCCACCAGAAATTGCGTCTGCTCCAATTAGGGGCTTATAGAGCATATTTCCAGACTGCTAAAACACGAGGTAGGTACACAATGCCAACATCTGGCATGTAAAACAAACACGCATAATTAAAATAGATAGATGTTGCAAAAAAAAATAGATATATGGAATATTGCCATGTAAGACATACACGCATACTAATCTTTAAGCTGATCATCATGTCAGGGCCTTAGGTGACAAACAAGTTGATCATGTCAGGGCCTAATTAAATCAGGTTATAACCTTGGCGAGGAGCTCATTGACAAGAGCGGGGCAACTTTTTCTCAGAAACTCAAAGTCATTTGTCTTCATGAGCGATTTCAGATTCCCAGGATACATGATGAACTTGACGCAGGCCTCCTTGAGGCTGCTGCAACCGTGCCGCTCAGCCAGCGACAGCGTCGTCGCCACCGTCTTCAAGTCGATCTGCCCGCACAGACTGTTCTCTCACATCAACTTGAGCCTCTCAAGGCCGTACTTGTCCGCGGCAACAAGCAGATGCTGCGCCATCACATCTGTGTCATCCTTCTGCGTCTTCGGCAGCGTGTCAGTGTAGACGAAGTGGAGCATGGCCCTGAACACATTGGGCTCGATGTCCTCGACCTGCACCCGCGAGGTGGCCTTCTCCTTCATGTTGCCGCCGAAGAGCTCCGCCATGAACACCGGCGATCGGGTGGCGAGCACGGCCCTGTGCGCCGCGAACAACTCGCCGCGGACGTCGAACGTCACGTCCGCGCCGACGTGGCTCTCGAGGAGGTCGCCGAGGTGCCGCTGCAGGTCCGGCGGCGGCACGGCGAGGGACCGGCCGTGGTGGATTCAAGACGGGTGTCCCAGATCACCGTGACGTCGCACCGGATCTGGAAGCTGTCTGCTCTGCCTAGACGCTTGAAAAGCTCACTTCTGACGATGTACAATTCCTCTCCCCAACGTAGCGTCGATTTTGTGCGAGACAAGTTGACCGGTCCTTGGCACCCTGAGATCGGTTTCCCGTTCTGCCGGAGTAGGCTGAGCTCAAACCGTGCTTTGACGTCGGCGGCGGCGGTGCTGGTCGTACGAGGCCGATCGAGGTACACGAAGATGGATACACACGTCTGGCGATTAATGGTACTGAAGTAATTCTCACCTTGCGGGAACAAGGCGATGTACCAGGAGTGCCCGCCGACGGTGAAGGTGCCGGAGTTGAGGCTCTTGCCTTCGCCGAGTGCGATCTTGCAGAAACCGTCGATCGTGAGGACATGGGACCCGGTCTCCGATTTTGCGACCGCGACGACATTCGATTTGCTGCAGCCGGGGAGGGCGTCGAAGGATGACGAAGAGGTGTTGCCCATGACGACGTCGGTGAGTCTTCTGGAGGTACGACGACGCAAGTCCAGAATAATCTAGAATTCTAGATTGAGACACATGGAAACAAGTAGCAATATGCGATATGCGTGCTGGCTACGGTGCAACAAACCCCGTTTTTTCCAGACTGTTATGTTTAGTTTTTTTGTTAATGAAAACAATTCGGATTTGGAAACCGTGAACAAACCCAAATTCCGGATAGGATAATAGATAGGATGCCTGAGTCCTGTGTTAATTTATTTAATGTCTACGATTGTATATGGAACGTGGACAACTTTTCTTCTACATAAATAAAAACAAATATATGCTAACGAAATAGTATTAGATCTACATACAAAACAAGTACGGACCTGAGCGATCGATCTCAGACAGTCACAAATTTTCTTTTTTTGATAAAAATAATTCTCGTAAATTTTCTTTTTTGAAAAGTTTTCTACTTTTAGCAAAGAAAAGACAAAGTTACAAATTCAGGCTTTCATTGTATAATTTATATACCTATAATAACTTAGAATCTAATTTATACACATAATTTGTGTGATTTTTGATATTTGTAAGTTATGATTATAACTTAGAAATGTTGAAGATCACGTAAAGTTATGCGTATAAGTTAGATTCTAAATTATACAACGTGTAAGATATGTGTTTTTACATAATAAGTTAAATGTATAAGTTGTCTAAGTTACACTCATAACTTATACATTTAACTTATCACATGAAAACACATGTCTTACAAGGCTGCAAAAGATAGAATCTAACTTATACAGATAACTTGAACATCGTAAAAAAACTTATACATACAATGGTTACAATATATAGGAAAAAAGTAAAAAAAATCTTTGAAACATATTCAAATGGGATCTAGTTTTATTCATCTCGTCGCGTAGAACACATCGATGTAAACGGAATTTAAAATGAATACACGGTTCAAAAATTATAGCATGTTGAAATAAATGTTTTCCCTTTTCTTTGCTGATGTCAGCGCTGACATTAGTGCCAGGAAAACGACAAATGAGCCAACGTCCACGATGGATCGTTCGCGCAAACCCGACTGAGCGCACGACCGCCAAAATGATGTTTCGGTTCTAAACCCACTTGGAACATCTCGTCCTTGATGAACCTGACTTCTCGGTGCATTGAAGCAATAAGGTACTGATCAAATGTACATGGATATTTCATTCAACTAAACGATGTACAGAAAATGAAACGAGATGCACCGCTTTGTTTCCGTGTATTAAATCATCGCCTGTGTATATGTATTGCCCACATTATTATGTACAAACCACTCTTGTTGTTGCCTCGTCGACATAGGACAAGCTAGTGCAGACGGAATTAAAAATAGATACATCATTCAGATATTAAATCCTTTAAAAATAAATATTTTGTTTTTTTTCTCTACTATATGTCAGCGTTGATGTTGGCACGCGGGAGTGGAGCGAAGCAGGAGGTAGGGCAGGCTGGCGCAGCGCCGGGGCATCCCAAATGGAAAAAATGTGGGATGTTCTGTCAAAATAGAAAACTACTGCATGTCCGAAAATTGTTGGCTACTTTTGGATTTGGTGATCTTCGGCTAAATAGTGTCCTCGGCTTGGAGTTCAAGCTCCACTTTTAGGTTACGGACGAATGATACCATGGCCTCCTTAATCAAATAAATTTCAACACGCGAACCAACAATATGTGTGGAAGACATTATTAGGTTTAGTTGGCTGTGAAAGGGTCTCTAGCCTAGTGGTTAGAGCACCCAGCAGATCTGGGTTCGACTCCGTGGGAGCGAATTTAAACAGATCTGCATTATTAAAAAATTAAAAAAATACGTTAGAGTTTCCCTTGCTGACTTCGGTCAAAAATAATTTAGTTGGCTAGATGACACTGTATTATATCTCCTCATAATGTGTATGTTCAAACAAGGATTTCTTGGTAGCACTACCTTCTGTGGCGTGTCGATCAAAACTAGAAAGTCACAAATGGTACAAAGCATAGGAATGTAATGTTAGAATGCTATGAGTGCATCAGATATCTAGCTACGAATTTGTTTGATGTACATAGTTTGTTTCTTCATCAATCTAGCTACGAATTTGTTTGTTGTACATATTCTTTCCTCAAATCTAGGATAGTAGAAATTCGAAGGCAAGGACATCATGATTATCTTTTAATCTACGTCGGTAAAACATTTAGTTGGAGATGACACCACCGCAGCCACCTGCACCAAACAAATAACCATACACAAATCAGCAAACATACTACAACATTGTGGGAGCCATTAGCTAGCCAAACAAACAATAATATGATATACTAGTAAGTAATAACGGCCCAACTTCAATATTTAGCAAGTTAAATACTCTTCCAAATATATGATTCGATCTTCCCTCAAAAAATATATGATTCGATCATGCGTTGCATACCACCATGCCTATGCCCATCCGTAAAATGCCAAGTTCTGCGGCTGCGTTTCACCTAGGTACATCACATTTGACGCTCAGTAGTAACCGTACCTGTGGACCGACTAGGCACATGTTAATGATGCACATTTTATATCGACTGACAAATCCAAAAGCTCGGAGTGTGACACATGTGCTCATCATTGTCCCACATCCTTCCTGTGGCATCTCCAAAACTTTTTTTTTTTTTTTTTTTTTTGCTGGTTTCCACTTTCTGAACGATCCATAACATCACTCTCACATGTAGAGGCAACACGAATCCATTTTGTAAGTCCATAGGAGCCGAGGTCAACCATTAGGTGACGAGACTATGGAACGCGATGAGGCGGTCACCTGGTTGAGGCTCTCCTCTGGAGCCTTGGGCTCCTCAGGAACGTGGCTGAGCACGACGTATAGCACAATGGCGAGGCTTTGCAGATCTAAGCCGCAAAGAAGCTGGAGGCCAGAAGCTGAGACTCATGGGGGCCAACCTAACATTGGGAGTAGGACTGAGGCTCAGGCTCCGTTGCCGCAGCTAGGGGCAAGGGGTGGGGAACTGTGAGTGGGCTGCACGAGCATGGGAGTACGGTGGCAGCGTCTCCTTTTTTTTGCATCACGGGGCCCTTGGGAAGAGGACCGTGTGGCAAAAACGGAGGCTGCGAATCAAAACAAATTTAACCCTAGGACCTCATGCCACTAAGGCCTAGATCATGACCAATGCACAACCATGTTCAACAATCCTTTTCTAAAAAAAACCATGTTCAACAATATGTGTATGGCACACTCTCTAGTCTCACTTACCCTCTCGTTATTACCGAAAGCATTTTCGTGACATTGGGTGGCTTGTATACAGAACATGTAACAAACCAAAATAATATTCACAATATAATTTTTCATCTATTTAGTGCTTGTTAAATACCGTAAGAATGAAATGTGTCTCACCACTTGAAGTTTAAGTTGCAAAACTATTTAGATTCTTTAGACTAGGTTTAATTCATATGATGTTGGAGACTAGGTTTCTAGCTACTTGACCGTAACAATGAAACTATGTTATTCCATGTAGGCGCAACCACCTTGGATGGGCGGGAACTTGTCAGTGTCGTCGATCGAGAGGCACCTGTCATGGCTAGCGAAAAGGGAATGAGTAACCATGCTGCTAACCATATCGATTGCCTTGGTATCCATGTACACCCTATGAGCCACTGGTTGGTCGAAAGTGTATAACCCGATGGTTTGGTCATGAGTAGGAGATCTACCGCAGACTCCATGAGACAATACCTAAAATTCACTAGTCCTTGGCTACTTGTGTCAATACTAGCAGTAGGAGAGATGGCTTCCATAGATATATTCATCGCACATCTACACCCTCATTCCTTGGTGGAAATGGTGACAATGCACAAATCAATCGATCCATACCAATCGATGACGTACAAATGGAAGCCAAAGGACATCACATGGGTAGGATACTAAGGATAAGCGATCCAGAAGTGCTTGAGGATTGCCATGCTTTCATCCAGACACATATGACAATCACCATTTGGGGGGAGATGAAGACCATCAGCTGCACCTACCTCATAAATGGAACAGCTCTGAGCCCTTCATAGATTATCCTTTGCACAAAATGGGCAAATAAACTTGTTAACGGGACAAAATCAATAGGGTTATGGGTTCAAACCTAGAGAAGGATGAAACTGCCACATGTCATGCCAACAAAGAAGAACCTACGGAACAGTGAGAACTATTAACTATCCAAACAAACAATACTAATGTATTAGTAAGTAATTATGGCCCAAATCCCTCATTTAGCAAGTGATCATGAGTCGCACATTAGCATACCTAAGGCCCCATCCCTAAGATGGCTGTGTCTATTCTTGTGTCTCACCTACACAAATCATGTTTTACACTTAGTAGTAATTGTACCCTGAGGGACCTAATCCCATCCATCCTCGCTAAGATCACCTTTTTCACCTTCTCCATCATCCACAAAATCGAGTGACAACCTTCTTTAAATAGATTCTATGTACGTGTTAATTAATGATGCACATTCTAGACCGACTAGCAAAATGACAAGCTTGGAGGGTGAAAGCTCTGCTCATTCTTGATCCCCATCCTTCATGTGGCATCTCCATGAAACCTTTTGTTCTAGTTTCTTCTTTGGTAACAATGCATAGCCTCACTTGGATTGCCAGTCCATGTCATCAATCCATAGGAGGCAAGCTCCACCAACGGGTGATGAGACTCTGGGATGTCGCATCCATAGTTGAGGTTGTCCTCTGCAGCCTTGCGCTCCTCAGGAACGTGGCTGAGTGCAGTGCGTGGCACGACGGTGAGGCTTTGCAGATTCATGTCCACCAACAATGCAGTTGTGTGTTGTGCCACAAAGAGGCTAGAGGGCGGCGGCAGAGACCAAGTGGGCTACCCACCTCCTCCGTGACTGGTCCATGCACGCGGGCATGGGAGCGGCATTTTCCTTTTTTTTGCGTCTTGAGGTCTTCCAGAAGGGGGCATAAAAGAGAGACCGATGCAGCAGATTAAGACATATTTAACCCTAGGGGCTAATTCCACTAAGGCCTCGACCAAGACCTACGCCCATGTATGGTCAACAATATGTGTGCAGTCCACTCTATAAGCACACTGACCCTCTCGTGATTACCACAATAATTGATGCTTTTTTGGTTTTCTGTGGCTTGTCTTCCGAAAGACTGTATTGTGTCTTACTCTTTAGATTTTTTAGACTAGGTTTAATTGTTATAATGCAGACTAGGTTTCCACTTGACCGCAAGAATAAAGCCAATATTATTCCATATACATGTAGCCGCCTCGTTGGGTGGGAAGTTGTCAGCATTGATCCAGACGCACCAGCCATGGCTAATGAAAAGGGAACGACTGTTGATGCTGTTGACCACCTCTATCGTCTTAGTCTCCATGTACATCCTATGAACCACTAGTCGGTCGAGTGTAAAGCCCAATGGTTTGGTCATGAGCAGGTTATCTCCTGCAGACTCCATGAGACAACAACTGTAATTAATGAGCCCTGGGCCATTTCTATCAAGACTAGGATAAATGGCTTCCAAAGATAAGTCCATCGCACATGTACACCTCAGTTCATCAGCAGCAATGACGACAGTGAACAAGTGGATCGATCCATACACATGGGTACCAAAGGACATCATACGGGTAGTATACTTATGATATGAGATCCAGAAGTACTTGAAGGTTCTACCCATACATTATCTTCAATATCTGGGGCGGATGAAGACCGTCAGCTGCAGCTTCATTGTTAATGCAACATCCATCTCCCCTTTATAAGGTATCCTTACCATGAAATGGGCGATTCAACCCAGGTTCAAAACACAAGCCTTATGGGGATGTGCTCACTCTCTGACAAGGAGGAAGCCGCCGCTAGGCAAAGAAGAACAAACCAAAGTAATCATGACAGCCACTAGCTAGCCAACTAGATAATAATGATATACTAGAAAGTAATTATGGCCCACATTATCTTCTTAATATATGTTGTGCTCATGGGTTGCACACCACTCTGCTAAAGCCCCCATGCCTAAAATGCCCATGTCTACGAATGCGTTTCAACCACATACAACACTTTTGACAGTGAGTAGTAACCATACCTTCAGAGATCAAATGCCCCCCATGATCACCAATGTCACCTAATTCGAGTGACAACCTTCTTTAAATAGATTCTAGGTAGTATGTGTTAATGATGCATCAGCTAACAAATCCAAAAGCTACGAAAGTGACAGGTGTGGTCATCCTTGATCCCAAACCATATACTATAGCATCTCCATGTTTCCTTTCTTGTTGCCATTTTCTCAACAAGGCAGGCATCACCTCCCTCTAACGCAGATGAATCACCATCCATTTCGTCAATCCAGTGTTAGAGCTACGTACAGCTCATGGCACTATAACCTAAGCCCAACCATGCTAAACTACATGTGCATGGATTTTTTTCGTGGTTTTGTTGGGTGTCTACGCAACATGTTATATATTCATTAGTTAAGTTCCTGTAAAAGACCGTAAGATTGAAATGTGTTTTACCAGTTGACCTTTCACACGCAAAACTATGAAGATGCTTGAGACTAGGTTTAGCAGCCTCTATATATTATGGAAGTAGTTAGAGTGATATGTAAATAGTCTTGGCTCAATATTTTGGATCGATAACTAAACAAATTGTTGGACAAACGCAATACATATATGTTACCAAGTGTTTTATCCACTTGAAAGTTCATTGTTTTAAAAACTAAATTTTTAAGAAATATTGGAAATGCTGTGAGTTGTAGACATTTGCTCGTGTGACAAACAACTAAAAAATCCTAAAAGTAACACTAGCATGCCCGGCAACAACTAAACGGCCTCTGAAACTCAATTCAGGTTTGGCCTTTCTTGCTTCCGCTATAAATAGACATAGAAGTGGCTCAAAACGCAAGGTGCCCACGAAGAAATCCAATTTCTAGGAGTGCCTTGTGATTTTTAGCCATTGTCATGGCGTGTATGATACAATCTACTTATTTTCGCATGTATCCTACCTGAATCTTGTATTTCCCTCTCCTCTATTGTTGCCTCTTTCTCATTCGCATGTATCCTACCTGAACATTATATTTCCCTGTCCTTAATCGTTGCCTCTATCTCAACTGTACATCATCTCCATCCATAGACACGACAAAAATCAATTCTTTCTGTTTCTGTTTGTCCGGAAATATAGGCGATCTCAATATATAGAGGGTTCGATATGTAAATTCAGAGAGAAAACGGCGAGAAAAAAGGGAGGAGGGCAGCCCGGCCCAAGCGAGATTTGTGTGGGCTACCCAAAACCTAGATCGTCACTGTTGCGTTCCCATATATACAAACAAAATGTCCATTGCAAGGCTACAAAGATCTCCCCTCTAAACAGATGTGAACAAAATTTCTACAGCATCTTATATATAGAAGATCACCGGGTATGTAACAGATGTGAACAAAATCTCAATCTATTCATCATTCGAGTCTGCAACACCGATATGTCGACGCTTTCCGAGTCTGCCGTTGCCAGCGGCGGCAGCGCGTCCGCCGTCTATTCTGAGACGGTCACCGGGTGGCACGTGCTCAAGGTGGAGGGGTACTCCAGGTTGAAGGGCATTGGCGTCGGCAAGCCCGTGAAATCCCGCCAGTTCAAAGTCGGTGGCGAATACTGGTGTATCACATTCTTCCCCGACGGTTTCAGCCATGACACTGCGTGGAACTCTATCTCAATTATCCCACCGCAGACGTAAAGACAAGCTTCACATTGAGTTTGCTCGACCGGTCCGGAGAGCCGATGGAGTCGTACAGTAGAAGCGCCAAGTACACCTTCACTGACGTCTCCCCCAAGAAGAAGTCATACGGATTTCCTCAGTTCATCAGGAAGGAGGTCTTGGAGTCTTCTTTCCTCAAAGACGATAGTTTCGAGATCAGATGTGACGTCACCGTTGCTCAAGTGATACAAACAAGGGACATCCCTCTGGTGTCTACATCAGTGACGCCACCAATGACGGATCTGCAACGGCACTTTGGCGATCTCCTTGCCGGCTCGGTCGGAGGCGATGTGACATTCGAGGTCAACGGTGAGCTTTTCACGGCGCACCGGTACGTCCTCGCCGCACGGTCGTCGGTGTTCATGGCGGAGCTCTTCGGTCCCATGAAGGAGAAGCGCACAGAACGCATACGGATCAAGGACATGGAGGCGAGGGTGTTCAAGATCATGCTCCAGTTCATCTACACGGACTCACTGCCTATGAAAGAGATAGAAGCGGGTGAGAGAACCGTGATCACGCAGCATCTTTTTGTGGCCGCCGACCGGTACAACCTTAAGAAGCTAAACCAGATCTGTGAGGAGTTGCTCTGCGTCTCTGTGGAAATAAGCACTGCGGCGACTACATTGGTGCTGGCGGAGCAGCACGCTTGCCGGGGGCTCAAGGATGCATGCTTGGAGTTCCTCAAGCGTCCTGGCAATCTCAAGGCTGTCATGGCGAGTGATGGCTTCCAACATCTCAAGAGCAGTAGCCCGTCTTTGGTCAAGACGATCACAACCAGAATCTAGAACAATGTGAGGTTTTCCTAGTGTTTTAGCATTCTAAATTTAATACGTACTTTCCCTAATTTTTTGCCTCGTACTGAGCATTTCCATGAAAGTATTCTATTAGAGCATCTCCAACAGTTGGGCATTTGAGTTATGCATTCTAGAAATTTGCCAAAAACCTTAAAAATTGCTCTCCAACAGTTGGCCATTTGACTTATGCATTTTGCCAAACTTGGCATTTAAGGGACCAAACTTGACATTTTTGCATAGGCTCAATGGCTTGGCAATTTTGATATCCCGTGAATCCCGGAGTCCCTGTCCACGCGCGGTGCGGTAGTTTCCCGCGAGGACTCCTCCTCTCCGCGCGACTTCTTCCTTCCCCCGCGCGCGCCGCCTCCTTTCTTCACGCCCTTCTTTTCTTTCCCCCGCGCGCCGCCTCTACCCTTCACGCGACGCCAGGCTAGGAGAGATCCATCGCCGCATCCTCTCCTTCTTCCACGTGACGTGGCCGCGAAGATGACTAGCTGGGGACGGACTCGACCAGATCACGACGGCCAGCAGAGGCGACTTCGTGGACTTGGCGGCGACGGACTCGAGCAGATCTCGACGGCCAGCAGCGGCGACTTAATGGACTTGGCGGCGACGAACCAAAGCAATCTCCCGCGCGCGAAGAGGAGAAGAACCGCGGGAAGCGCGCGAAAAGAAAGAATATCCCGGACAAAAATAGTTGGGTCCACTATTTTAGAAAATGGCAAGTCAAAAATGCCCAACTGTTGGAGATGACCTTTTTTTCCTTTGGCAAAAGGTTTTGAGACTTGGCAAACTCCAACAAATGGCAAACAAAAAATGCCCAACTGTTGGAGATGCTCTTAGTACTCAATAAAGACGCTACAATTTTGGTAGTGGATGCTCGCCATGTTTGCTCCGTGTCACCCTATGTTCTCTCAAATAAAAACAATAACTAAGGAAACCAACTGACCTCAAATGTACATAGTATGTGTCTCTTTCAATTTACATGCTTTGTATAATTCTATTGGAGAATGGAGAATCAAATATTTTGTGTAACATAAAACTTTCTCGTTGGACCATCTTTAAGGATTGGATCCATTCATTTTCGTGGAAATGAAATTTACGTCATGGACTAGGATTTTTGGTTTGAAACTTAACATTCCACAATGTTTCAATGTTCACATATAAGCAATCTTAGACTCGTAGGATGAGAGATGGAAATTAACATATAGCGCGCTCTTTGGCGCACTCCTACAGCAAAATACATCACATAATCATCTCCTTCATATGGCCAACAGTAGTATACGAATATATTCGGCATACAAATGTATTAATTTAACTGATCTGTACCTATATTATAATTATTAGAATGGATTTCAGTTCCAAGGATCCAAATGCACGTAAGATGTTCTTAAAGTCACTCTCTAAAGTATTCTTTGGGCAGCTATTTGAATACAAAATCAAATCATTTTCTATATGCCACCACTGCCATGCCCGTGCCGTGATGCTGGCCCAATCCTGATAGTAGTACAGAACAAATAATACCACTCGGAACAGTGTGTGTACGGGCCACTCTATAACCTCACTCACCCTCTCGATATGACCAATTGCATTGATGTGTTCGTTGTTTTTGGCGGCTTGGCTACTGAACATGTTAGAAACCAGAAGTAGCTTAATAATATAATTTTTTTCATGATTTAAGTGCTTCTGAAAGACCATAACAATCAAATGTGTCTTACCACTTAGATGTTTTATACTATATTTAATTAATATGATGTTTGAGACATGGTTTCCAATTCACTATAAGAACAAAACTACATTATTCCATGTTGGTGCAACTGCCTAGAATGGATGGGAACTTGTCAGTGTCGATTAAGAGGCGACTGCCATGGCTAACTAAACGGGAATTACTACCGATGCTATTGATCGGCTCAGTCGTTTGAACCACTTTGTACGACCTACGAACCAAGGGTGGGTCAAGAGCAAAGCCCGAAGGTTTGGTCATGAGCAGCAAATCTCTCATGGACTCCTTGGGTTAGTACCTCTGCAACTCATTAGTCCTTGGCTACATGTTTTTACACTTGGAGTGGTGGCTTTCATAGACTTGTCCATCACAAATCTAGGCCTTGGTACGTCAGCTGCAGTGACAATAGTGGACAAGTAGATCAATCTGTTCCGATCAATGTTGTACACATGGCTGCCAATGGACATCACGCGGGTAGGATACTTAGGATAAGCTTTCCGGAAAGTGCTTGAAGGTCTAAATGCCTCGATCTGCACACATATGATCTCGCCTGACTTGGAGGAGATGAAGACGTACTACCAGCTATAACTTCTTTGCCATAGGGTATCCTTACCATGAAATGGGTGATTGAACCTGTGAACGGGTTCCAAACATGAGCCTTATATGGGGTTGTGCTCACTCCCTGAGAAAGACAAAGTCACCGCAATAGTCACACTGACAAAGAACAACTTAAGTAATAGTGGTAACCACTAGCTAGCCAAACAGACAATAATGATATTCTAGTAAGTAATTGTGGCCCAAATTCTTCATTTGGAATTTAAAATATTCTTCCTAATATATGTTATGCTCTTGTGTTGCACACCACCATGGCTAAGCCCCCTTCCCTAAAATGCCCATGTATAGTCGTGCGTTTCACCCACACACAACACATTTGACACTTAATAGTAACCATACCGTCAGAGTTCAAATGCCCTCCATCGTCACCAATGTGACCTTATTCACATTCTCCATCATCCACAAAATTGAGTGCCAACCTTCTTTAAATAGATTCTAGGTACTTCTTTGTCATGCATCTCTTAGATTAGCGGACAAATACAAAAGCTTGAAGGGTCACAAGTGTGCTCATCCTTGATCCCCACCCTTATCATTGGATCTCCATGGAACCTTTTTGTTTCTTGTTTCCACTTTCTCAATAATGCTTAAAACCACTCTAATGCGGATGCATTACCAATCCATTTCATCTGTCCAGACGAGCCAAGTTGCACCATCAGGTGATGAGACTATGGGAGGCACAAAGAAGCTCACCTGGTTGAGGCTCTCCTTTGCAGCCTTATGCTCCTCAAGGACGTGGCTGAGTGCGACATGCAGCACGACGGTGAGGCTTTGCAGAGCCATGTCCAGATGCACAAACAGCTGCAGTTATGAGTTGTGCCGCAAAGAGGCTGGAGGATAGGGCCAGACACCAAGGTGGGTAGCCTAACTCATGGACTAGGACTCAGGCTCAAAATCCACGGCCTCTGCGAGGGGCCATACGAGGTTGGAGAGCACCGCGCGAGCCACGCGGGAGGGGCCGTGGTGGTGCATTGTCTCATATTTGTTTGGTTCATGATGTCCTTGGGATAAGGGGAACAGGAGAGAGACAGAGGCGGTATATCAAAGCTTATTTAACCCTAGGGACTCATGCTACTAAGGCATAGACTAAGAGCTACGCACAACCATTCTCACCAATATGTGTACGGTCCACTCTATACACCAAACGTTTCATTATTTCCACAAGCATTGTTGTTTTAGTGGTTTTGGGTGACTTGTCTACTGAACGTGTTACAGAACAAAATAATCCTCAAAATATAAATTTTTCATCAGTTACAAAGCGGAAATTTTCATGTCCGCACAAGAGTTTCACGCACATACAACATGTTTGACATGCAGTAGTAACAGTACCCTTAGAGAGACCTAATCGCCTCCATCGTCACCAATATCACCTTAATTACTCACGTTCTCCATCATCCACAAAACCAAGTAACAACCTTCTTCAAGGTACTCGTTGATGATATGCACGTCTTAGATCGGCTGTCAAATCCAAAGCATGGAGGGTGACACGTGTGCTCATCTTTAGCACCCACCCTTACCATAGCATGTCCACGAAACCTTCCAATTCTTGATCTTCAATTCATTTCATGAATCCAGTGCTAGAGCTACTGCTCCAATAGGGCCTGGACAAAGATCTACATCCAACGATGCTAAAAAATATGTGTATGGTCCACTATATAACAACACTCACTGTCTCGTTGTTGCAAGGATTTTTTTTCTTGGATTTGGTGGCATGTCTAACCAACATGTTAAACCAGAATAATCTTCATACTATAAATTTTTCAATAGTTAAATGCTCAGTATAGACCGGAGGATTGAAATGTGTCTGACCACATGACCTTTTTACACGCAAAACTATTAGCTGCTTGAACTAGGTTTAATTCATCTATATTGCCAATAGATATTATTAAACTGGTTGGAGTGGTACGTAAATAGTCTTAGATACCTGATATAAAGTTGTCTCGACATTTAAGGGCGAGGTTTAAACAAATTGTTGGAGAAACGAAACACAAATGTTTCCAATTGCTTTAACCACATGAAAAATCATTGATTTAACAATTATTTTTTAAGGAAATATTGTATATGCTCTAATAAGTGGTAGACATTTGTTGGTGCGCCAAACAGCCACGGTGAAAGGTCACAATGGCTAGAGGGGGGTGAATAGCCTAATAAAATTTTTAGCAAGAACACTAGACAACCAATTAGCAAGCTAGGCGGCGAATGTGCAAAGCTAAAGCTTCGACTACTCTATGCAAGCCGTCCTAAACAAGCAAGGCTACTCAAACCAATTGCACAATTAACCACGGTGATCAAGCTACACAGTATCGGTTCACCGAAACCGAACAAGCAATTCTACCCACGGGATTTATGCTACACAATGAGTGGTTCCCGACCGACCACAACAAGCAATTCTACCCACGTGATTTAAACTACTCAATGAGTGGTTCCCGACCGACCACAACAAGCAATTCTATTTTGCGAGAAGTAAAGAGATGATGGAAATTTATACCGCCGCGAAGAGTAGAAGATAGCCAATCACCGGTGTAGTAGCCAATCACCTAGAGAGCTCAAGCACAAGCACAAGGAGGTCGAAGCCTCGGCAATCACAAATCAACACAATGATTTTTTACCGAGGTTCACTTGCTTCCCGGCAAGCTACTCCTCGTAGTGGCGATGCACTTGCTTGGTGAGTTGCCCGCTCAATTGGCTCGGTGCCAAAGACCCCAATGGGGAGCCGCAATCTCAACACAAGACAAGGATCCACAAGCCACGAGCAATCCACTAGAGTATCCTTTCGCGAACTCCCGCGGGGAAGGATCAAGAACCCTCACAAGAACCCGGTGTGGCCTCGAACAATCACCAAGTCGAGCTCAACCACCACCCGCTGCTCCAATCCGTCTACGGTGACGGGAATCACCGAAGAGTAACAAGAATCCGTAGCTCACTCGATGAACAAGTGCCTCTAGATGCAACTCTCAATGCAATGCACTTGAATCCTCACTCAAATCACACAAGAGATGCTCAAGAATCAAAGAGATGAGTGGGAGAGGGAGTCTCTTGCTCAAAAATGCTCAGGAATGAAAGGAATGGCCAAGAGAACCTCCCCAAACCATCACATGCTCTATTTATAGCCCAAGGCACAAATATAGCCGTTGCCCCCCTCGGGCAGACAAAGTGACTGCGCCGGACGCGTCTAGTCCAGGGCGCCGGACGCGTCCGGCGCCTTCTTCCACCGCGCGCAGTCGACCGTTGCCTTCAAATCTTCAGTGATGTCACCGCGTTCGGCGCTCGGCTATAACATGCGTCCGACGCCCGACAACGGAAGCGTCCGATAGTCGCGCAGGCCTGCGACCCTCTCTGGGTAGCGTCCGGCGACCGCCGAACGCCCAACCTCCGCGTCTGGCGCCTTGCACCATCAAGCCAGCCACCCGCGCCGGGCCATCACGCGTCGGACGCGTCCGGCCCGCCTGGCCGGCGTCCGACGCCAGTGTTCGAGGAGCCCGACAGCCCGAGTACCTCTCTGGGTAGCGTCCGGCGCCCACCAGACACGTCCGGCGCTACCTAGTGGGGCGTCCGCTGCTGCCATCGCCACGAGGACCTTCTATTCCGAGTCCGGCCCACCCAAGCCGCGTCCGGCGCCACCCAACAGGCGCGTCCGGCGCGTGCTAGGGAGCCAGACTTGGTGCCTTGTCTTCGATGAATCGTCGTCTTCGATCCAAGGTCCAAACCACTTATCTTGGGTGCCAACTCCCGCAGTGTAGATCACTTCTCAAGCACCGGAGTTAGCATATCATCTCATGATCACGTCGACAAGTGTTAGCACTCTAGTTAGTCTCTCATGCATCATGCCGAGTCAAACTTAGAGGCACTTAGGACCGCGAATGAACCAAGGAAACCCCTCTTGATAGTCGGTTATCGATCCTAAATGTGGTCACACTCGCTAAGTGTCTCGACCACTAAACCGGAAAGCCCTATCAAGTATACCTTCGCCTTGATCTCCAAGGGCCTCCGTCGGAGCTCGGTCACCTCACATGTCCACCATTTTCATCACCGTGATCACCATGCTCCATCATTCACCGTCATGTTGCTATGTGTCTAACCACACTTAGAGCAAAGCATTAGCAATGTTGAGTGTCATTAATTACCAAAACCAAACCGGAGCTTTCAATCTCCCCCTTTTTGGTAATTGATGACAACCCTTCACAAAGCTCACAAAGATATGGAAATTGAATTCAATATGAAATTGAATTGCTTGCCTAAGACATTTTGATCATGAATCTTGGATTGGACAAGCATTTCAATTCCGGTTTTGGTAGTGTTAGCTCCCCCTACATGTGTGCATCAAATGTTTGGTCGATTTTCAAGCACACATGCATAAATGAAACTTGTGTGAGAGTTACCACAACCAAAATGGTACTAAGGTTTATAGAATTGACCTTTGAAGCGTGATACCACTCGGAGTGCGATAATAAACCTTTCTTAGCACCATGGGAATCTAGACATCCATCAAAACTCAAAATACCTCATGAAATCACAATATAAGCAAGGTATTTGAACAAGAGAAACTCTATGTCTAGAAATCACCTATGCATGCTAGTACTTCATTTCATCAATCAAGTTCTATACTAGCAATACACCAAACAAGCATGAATATTGAATTTAGCTTGCAATGCTCCATATCATCATGTGTGCACACACAATATGCAACAAATAGTCTATAAGCTTGCTCCCCCTATTTGTGTGCTCATGGTTGGGTCATATCATAAAAATTGATCCCCTTTCATTGCTCTTTGTGACTTCTTTCTCCCCCTTTGTCAACAATCACCAACAAGGGTGCATAAGATGAGAGAAACAAGTCAATCAACTATGGCCAAATCTAAATCACATGCCTAGAGAATGTATCTCGGTTTGAACCAAGGACAAGCTTCTTCACACCTCATAAGAATAAGGGTTATCTTGACCATGTTGAGATACACATCATGAGCAAGTGCTAAAGATTCAACGCTAGGTTCACAAGCTCACAAACAAGTCATATGCCACCACTAGATCAAATCAAGCATAGAAACAATAGTGGTGCCATATATCCTTCAAATTTATTTGATTTGCAATGAATGAGCCTAGCAAGATGCACATGTATACATGTCTACACAATTAGCAAAGGATGCATGAGATGCAACACCCAACTTTACCTTGCTATGTTGGAGGAGAGGCATGTCATATATGGGGGTGCATCAATCCATGTTGGAGAAGATAAGTATGTTCAACTCATTCCTCAACTTGCAAAATCTTTTCTCATCAAGAGGCTTGGTGAATATGTCGGCTAGTTGATCTTCGGTGCCAATGCTTTCAATGCTCACATCTCCCTTTTGTTGATGATCTCTAATGAAGTGGTGCCTCACATCAATGTGCTTGGTTCTTGAATGTTGAACCGGATTGTTTGTCATCTTGATTGCACTTTCATTGTCACAAAACAAAGGCACATGCTTAAACTTGATCCCATAGTCCTTCAAGGTGGCTTTCATCCATAGCAATTGTGCACAACAATTCCCCGCACTAATATATTCGGCTTCGGCGGTGGAAAGTGCCACACTATTTTGCTTCTTTGAAGACCATGACACAAGAGATCTTCCTAGCACTTGGCATGTTCCACTTGTGCTCTTCCTATCAATCTTGCAACCGGCATAGTCGGAGTCGGAATATCCAATCAACTCAAAGCTTGACCCCTTAGGATACCATAGACCAACATCTTGAGTATCCTTCAAGTATCTCAGCACCCTCTTGGTTCCTGTCAAGTGACTCTCTCTTGGAGAAGCTTGAAATCTTGCACGCATGCACACACTAAACATGACATCCAGCCTTGAAGCAGTCACATATAGCAAGCTTCCAATCATTGATCTATATAGCTTTTGCTCAATCATCTTGCCACTATCATCAATGTCCAAGCCACCATTGGTTCCCATTGGTGTGCTAATGGCCTTAGCATGTTGCAACCCAAACTTCTTGATCATGTCCTTGATATACTTGCTTTGACTCACAAAGGTGCCATTCTTCATTTGCTTGATTTTAAGACCAAGGAAGTAGCACAACTCTCCAAGCATTTACATTTCAAACTCACAAGCCATCATCATAGCAAACTCTTCACAAAAGAATTGATTTGTTGATCCAAAGATGATATCATCCACATAGATTTGCAACACAAACAAGTCATCTTCTATCTTCTTGGTGAAGAGAGTGGTGTCAATTTTGCCCATCTTGAAGCCTTTGGAGATGAGAAAATCCCTCAATCTTTCATACTATGCCCTTGGAGCTTGCTTCAAGCTATACAATGCCTTCTTGAGCTTATAGACATGGTTGGGTTTCTTGTCATCTTCAAAACCGGGAGGTTGTGCAACATACACTTCCTCATTGATGAACCCATTGAGAAATGCACTCTTCACATCCATTTGATGGAGCTTGATGTTGTGAGCACAAGCATAGGCCAATAGGATTCTAATTGCCTCCAATCTTGCCACCGGTGCATATGTTTCTCCAAAGTCAAGACCCTCAACTTGTGTGTAACCTTGTGCCACTAGTCTTGCTTTGTTCCTCACAACCAATCCATCTTGATCTTGCTTGTTCTTGAAGTCCCACTTGGTTCCAATCACATTGGGCTTCTTCGGCCTCTCAACAAGCTCCCACACATCATTTCTAGTGAAGTTGTTCAATTCCTCATTTATCCAATCCGGATCCTTCAATGCTTCATCAATCTTAGTTGGCTCAATGAATGACACAAAGGAGTAGTGCTCACATATGCTAGCCAATCTTGA
Organism: Themeda triandra; assembly: GCA_018135685.1. NCBI lineage: Eukaryota > Viridiplantae > Streptophyta > Magnoliopsida > Poales > Poaceae > Themeda > Themeda triandra. The sequence continues at coordinate 26,269 of JAENPR010001009.1, forward strand.
TCTTGTTTGTACACCTCTTTGAATGTCACCAATGATATGATCTAGCGGATGATCTCTTGTAATATTTGAAGGTTGAAGGACTAGCTCATTTGCATTGCTTGCTTGACCTTGATCTTGATCTTCATGTTGAGTACCACTTGTACTTGCCTCATTGGAGTCATCAATCACAACTTGAGTTGTCACTTGCACTTCATCACCATCATCCACTTGCCTCAGCCCAATGTCACCAATGTCCATGTGTCTCATTGCATTGCTCAATTGATCTCCACCCATATCATCTTGATTTTGATCTTCACTTTGAGTGCCTTGGGTTTCATCAAATTCAACATCATGAACCTCTTCAACTAGCCCACTAGCCAAGTTCCATACTCTACAAGCCTTGCTAGAAGTAGAGTAGCCATGAAGAAATCCCTCATCACATCTTTTGTCAAAGTTGCCAAGTCTTTGCCCCTTCTTGAGAATCTAGCACTTGCAACCAAAGACCCGGAAGTCAGCAATGTTGGGCTTTCTTCCATTCAAAATTTCATATGGAGTCTTCTCTAACTTCCCATGGCAATAGAGGCGATTACTATAGTAGCAAGCCGTGTTGATAGCATCACTCCAAAACTTCTCACCCACATTGTACTCAAGTAGCATAGTTCTTGCCATCTCGATCAATGTCATATTCTTCCTCTCAACTACACCATTGGATTGGGGAGTGTAGGTTGGTCAGAATTGATGCACAATTCCAAGCTCATCACACAACTCTTCAACTCTTATGTTCTTGAATTCACTCCCATTGTCACTTCTTATCTTCTTGATGGTAGTGTCAAACTCATTTTGCACCCTCTTGACAAAAGTCTTGAATAGATCATAGACTTCACTCTTATCATAGAGAAAGATCACCCATGTGTATCTTGAGTAGTCATCCACAATCACAAAACAATACTTGTTGCCCCCAATTGATGTGTAGTGAGTTGGGCCAAACAAGTCCATGTGCAACAACTCAAATGCTCTAGAAGTTGACATCTCATTCTTCTTGGGATGTGAGTTCCCATGTTGCTTGCCGGCTTGACATGCACTACAAGGTCTATCCTTCTCAAATGTCACATCATGCAAGCCTCTTACTTGATCATGCTTCACCAACTTGTTCAATTGCTTCATGCCAACATGTCCAAAGCGCCTATGCCATAGCCATTCCTTGCTAGATTTGCCAATCAAACATTATGAAAGTTGAGCTTCATTAGCATTGAAATCCACCAAATACAAGCTTCCATGCCTAAACCCTTTGAGGATGATATTTGCTTGATCCTTGCTCACCACCTCAACGTGCTTGTCATCAAATATGCACTTGTAGCCAAGATCACACAATTGTGCCACCGACAAAAGATTGATGTTCAAAGTATCAACTAGCAACACATTGGAGAGATCTTTGTCATTGGAAATTGCAACCTTTCCTAGCCCCATGACATCACCCTTGCTATTGTCACCAAATGTGATGGAGTTGAATCCACCATTGTCATTCTTGTCAAGTGATTTGAAAATACTATCTTCACTGATCATATGATTTGATGCACCACTATCAAGCACCCAATGCCTCTCTCCGGCTTTGTAATTGACCTACAAGAAGGCATCAAGCTTTAGGTACCCACTTTTGCTTGGGTCTTTGAAGGTTAGTCACCAGAGTCTTTGGCACCCAAATAGCTTTCTCCTTTGAGCTCTTCCATGGTGTACCAATGAATCTAGCACTCACACCACACTCACTCTTAACAAGCATGTAGGAAGCATTCAACTTGTAAGAGGAAGCACTAGTGTTCTTGTTCTTGCATGCATGCTCTAAATGACCCACTTGCTTGCAACTAGTGCAATAGCTACCATTCCTCTTCACAAAACTAGTCTTGTGAGGAGCAAAGGCGGCCTTGCCTTTCTTGAGAGTATAGCCCAATCCCTCTTTGTAGAGAGAAGCTCTTTGGCTACCCAAGCACATAAGCTAGCGGTCCTCATCACCATAAGCCTTAGCCAAGGTGTGATTGAGCTCCTTGACTTCCTTCTTAAGGGACTCATTCTCAACTACTAGTGTAGAATCACATGCATGACAAACACTACTAGATGAAGTAGAGGCATAATTGCAACAACAATTGAATCATCAAGTGAATCACATGATGTAGCCACATCTTTCTTTTCTATGATCACCACTTGTGATTGCTCTTTCTCTTGTTTCTCAACTAGAGAAGAATGAGCTTTTTCAAGCTTGGAGTGAGCTTTCTCTACCTTCTTATGGTCTACCATTAGACTCTCATAAGAAGCCCTCAACTCCATAAGTTCTTGCTCAAGGTTTTGTTTATCCTTGCGCAAGCCCCTACATTCTTTCCTAGAGTCATTGAAAGCACCTTTGCAATCCACAAGCATGACCCATAGTTCTTCTTTTGTGGTCTCATCATCATCATCGCTCTCATCATCACTATCGGGTGGAGGTTGTACCTTAGTGGCCTTGGCCATGAAGCAAGATGATGGAGCACCAAATAGAGAAAGCTTCTCTTGAATGGCAATGCTTGCGTGCCCCTTCTTCTTCTTCTTCTTGGAATCATCATCTTCATCACTTGAGGAAGATGAATCACTCTCCCAAGTTGCCACATGAGATTCACCCTTCTTCTTCTTGTGAGAGGAGTCTTTCTCCTCCTTCTTCTTTTCTTGCTTCTTCCTCTCCTATTTCATGGCATCTTCATCATCACTTGCATAGGGACACTTGGCAATGAGATGATCCTTGCTATTGTACCGAAAGCACTTCATGGGATGGTCACTTGATTTGGATGAGCTTCTCTTGCTCTTGGACTGGTACCCCTTCTTCATGAGCTTCCCCATTCTCTTCACAAGGAGTGCCATTTGTTCACTCACTTCTTCTTCTTGTCCACTTGAGCTAGAGCATGGTTCATCTTCACTTGAAGACTCTTCTTTCTTCTTCTTGCCCTTGCTCTTGGATGATGTGGCCTTGAATGCCACGCTCTACTTGTCATCATCCTTCTTCTCACTCTCTTTCTTCTTCATCACCAACTCTTCCTTCTCATGATCTTCTCTAAACTCATCATCGGCCATGACTTCTTGAAGGACTTGGTTGGGTCTTGGCTTGTCCTTCATGGTTGTCTTTACCATGACAGTCTTCAACATGTCAAATCTCTTGGGAAGACACCTCATGAACTTGGTGGAGAATTATGAATCCTTGATTTCTTCCTCAAGTCCCTTGAGCTCATTGACAATGACTTGGAGCCTATGGAATATCTCCGGCATACTTTCATCTTCCTTCATTGAGAAGCTAGCAAACTTCTCTTGCAACATGTAAGCTCTTGCGGTCTTCACACTTTCGGTGCCCTCAAAAGCTTCTTCTAGCTTCTTCCAAATGTCATGCGCCACCTCAAGATTCTTGATGAGCTCAAAAGCTTTATCATCAAGTGCCTCATGGAAAGCACTCACGGCAATGTCATTTGCATGTTGCTTCTTCTCTTCAGCCAGTGTTGGCACTGCACCCTCAACAAGCTCAAACTTTGTTTCCACCACTTTCCACACCTCAAGGTTGATTGACTTGAGATGACTCTTCATCTTGGGCTTCCACTTGGCATAGTCATCACCACGAAATGATGGTGCCTTCTTGGTGTTGTTGATATGCATAACCAATGCCATTGCTTCACCGTAGGATGCTAATCCAACTCAAACAAATGGTGCCTGGCTCTGGTACCATGTGAAAGGTCACAATAGCTAGAGGGGGGGTGAATAGCCTAATAAAATTTCTAGCAAGAACACTAGACAACCGATTAGCAAGCTAGGCGGTGAATGTGCAAAGCTAAAGCTTCGACTACTCTATGCAAGCCGTCCTAAACAAGCAACGCTACTGAAACCAATTGCACAATCAACCACGGTGATCAAGCTACACAATGTCGGTTCACCGAAACCGAATAAGCAATTCTACCCACGGGATTTATGCTACACAATGAGTGGTTCCCGACCGACCACAACAAGCGATTCTACCCATGGGATTTAAACTACTCAATGAGTGGTTCCCGACCGACCACAACAAGCAATTCTACTTTGCGGGAAGTAAAGAGATGATGGAAATTTATACCGCCGCGAAGAGTTGAAGATAGCCAATCACCGGTGTAGTAGCCAATCACCTAGAGAGCTCAAGCACAAGCACAAGGAGGTCGAAGCCTCGGCAATCACAAATCAACACAATGATTTTTTATCGAGGTTCACTTGCTTCCCGGCAAGCTACTCGTCGTTGTGGCGATGCACTTGCTTGGTGAGTTGCCCGCTCAATTGGCTCTGTGCCAAAGACCCCAATGGGGAGCCGCAATCTCCACACAAGACAAGGATCCATAAGCCACGAGCAATCTACTAGAGTATCCTTTCACGAACTCCAGTGGGGAAGGATCAAGAACCCCTCAAAAGAACCCGGTGTGGCCTCGAACAATCACCAAGTCGAGCTCAACCACCACTGCTGCTCCAAACCGTCTACGGTGACGGGAATCACCGAAGAGTAATAAGAATCTGCAGCTCACTCGATGAACAAGTGCCTCTAGATGCAACTCTCAATGCAATGCACTTGAATCCTCACTCAAATCTCACAAGAGATGCTCAAGAATCAAAGAGATGAGTGGGAGAGGGAGTCTCTTGCTCAAGAATGCTCAGGAATGAAAGGAATGGCCAAGAGAACCTCCCCAAACCGTCACATGCTCTATTTATAGCCCAAGGCACAAATAGAGCCGTTGCCACCCTCGGGCAGACAAAGTGATTGCGCCGGACGCGTCCGGCACCTTCTTCCACCGCGCGCAGTCGATCGTTGCCTTCAAATCTTCAGTGACGTCACCGCGCCCAGCGCTCGGCTATAACGTGCGTCCGACGCCCGGCAACGGACGCGTCCGATGGTCGCGCAGGCCCGCGACCCTCTCTGGGTAGCGTCCGGCAACCTCCGGACGCCCAGCCTCCACGTCCGGCGCCTTGCACCGTCAAGCCAGCCACCCGCGCCGAGCCATCACGCGTCGGACGCGTCCGGCCCGCCTGGCCGGCGTTCGACGCCAGCATTCGAGGAGACCGACAGCCCGAGTACCTCTTTGGGTAGCATCCGGCGCTACCTAGTGGGGTGTCCGCTGCTGCCGTCGCCACGAGGACCTTCTGTTCCGAGTCCAGCCCACCCAAGCCGCGTCCGGCGCCGCCCAACAGGCGCGTCCGGCACGTGCTAGGGAGCCAGACTTGGTGCCTTGTCTTCGATGAATCGCTGTCTTCGATCCAAGGTCCAAACCACTTGTCTTGGGTGCCAACTCCCGCAGTGTAGATCACTTCTCAAGCACCGAAGTTAGCGTATCATCTCATGATTACGTCGACAAGTGTTAGCACTCTAGTTAGTCTCTCATGCATCATGCCGAGTCAAACCTAGTGGCACTTAGGACCACGAATGAACCGAGGAAACCCCTCTTGATAGTCGGTTATCGATCCTAAATGTGGTCACACTCGCTAAGTGTCTCGACCACTAAACCGGAAAGCCCTATCAAGTATACCTTCGCCTTGATCTCCATGGGCCTCCGTCGGAGCTCGACCACCTCACATGTCCACCATGTCCATCACCGTGATCACCATGCTCCATCATTCACCGTCACGTTGCTATGTGTCTAACCACACTTAGAGCAAAGCATTAGCAACGTTGAGTGTCATTAATTACCAAAACCAAACCGGAGCTTTCACACGGAAAACTCCTACGAATAACACTAGTAGGCCAGAAACAAATAAACCGCCACTATGCCAGAATTGCTTATCAGTGACGCCTTAATCAGTGACGCAAAACCAAAATGCGTCACCAATATGATATCCGTGACGTGGGTAAACACAACGCGTCACTAAGTAGCTATCGCACAATGCCACTGAAGAAAAATGCGTCACAAATAATAAGTTAGGCGCGTCGCTGATAAGGAGGTTGGTCGTGACACGTATGAATGAAGCGCGTCGCAGATACACAAGCACGGACCTGAAAAAAACATCTAATTCAGTGAAACTAAATGGGTCAAGTCCGCACCCACCCCCACCAGACTCGTCCTCTCTCCATCCGATTCCGACTCCCTCTCCCCGAACCCTAAGATGCGGAGGTGGCGTGGCGCGGCTGGGCGGCAGTGTCAGACCGTGGCGGCTACACGGCACAGTGTGGCGGTGACTACGAGCTGCAGCGGCACGAGCCCAGCAAGAGGCAGAGGCACGACGCGGCGGCGGCTGCCCGTCACGGCTGCTCCACGGCACGGCGTCGGATGCGCGTGGCCGGTACGAGAAAGTGGTGCCGTCGGTGCTGTGCGACTGGAAAGTGGCGCCGGCAGTGCATTTGCTCTCCTGGTACGGACTCTCCGTCCCTCCCCATCCCATTCCTCTTCTGCGATCTGCAAGCAGTGGGGACCTATGGATCATTGGTGTTGACCACCCAAGAAGGTATCCCTTTGAGCCAAATCCTTGAATCATCATTTTGTCATGTTGTTTTGATGTCAGAATCCTCAACTATTTATCCATTTTTAGCTAAGAACTTTAGACATATTTGTCATGTCATTTTGTAATATTGGCAAATCCAAATTTGCTATGTGATTTGTGAACATGTTACTATGAACTTTTCACACGCTGTTCAATCAAGTATGTCTAAATCTTACCGGGTCCCTGTGACACAGAGTTGTAAGCATTACCGGGCCTTCGAAAATAAATGGTATGCCTCTGCATTACATCCCTCAACATCCTGTAATGTTTGTCATAGCTTAATTTGTCTAAGCGTCCATATCCAAACCTTATTACTTGTTACAATATTGTTTGTTGCTGGCACTTCTAAAATCGTACTTCGGCTTATAATGGTTTTGCAGGATCTCATGAACAGCCCCCAATGTAGTACTTCTGTAAGAATTTGACTACTGGAATGGATGAAATGGGTAATGCAAGAGCAGGGTCGGGATTTTTTTTTTTGTTTTTGTAAATTGTCTTCAGTGACGCGTATTGGCTGAACGTGTCACTGTTAAGATCCATGTTGGTGACGCGTCTTGGCTGGGCGCGTCACAGATAAGGGTACTCAGTGACACGTCTTGGCTGGACACATCACGGATAAGGGTTGTCTGTGGCGCGGCTTGGCTGGGCGCGTCACGGATAAGAGCACTACAAGAAGTCCTTTAATCCGTGACGAATTCTTGGTGACGGATTACAAGAACGTCACCAAGTCATGAACAGGTACCGGTACCGGTTCCTCAGGCCCATTCCAGCCCACTACTAGCGTTAGCGTTGGAGTATAAAAAAGAAGGCAAACCCTAGCCCAATACTCCTCCCCGGTCTCCCACCGCCGCACACTTCACCGCAGTCGATACGTCTTCCTCCCCCCTCCACGAGTGGCTCAACTACACCAGCGTCCTCTCTCTCCTCAATCTCGTGAAACAGGATAGCAGTAGTGTAGGGCTATGGCAGCACGGTGTGGCTGCTGGCATTGTGGAGTTGCGCGATGCGGAATAGCGAGCCAGGTTGAGGCGGCATGGAGCAGCTGCTCGGGGTTGCGGAGGCACTGAGCTGCGGCGACGCGGTAGCTCGGGGCAGGTGGCGTGTAGTAGACGTGCAGTGCTACGGCGGCGTGGAGTAGCGGCGACGCTGTGGCCTGGGGCTGTGAATCGGGCGGCGCGCGGTGGTTCAGCACGATGTCCAGCAACGAGATTGACGACATCAGTGTAAATGTCCACCCAATCCGCTTCCCAGTTCATCCATCTACTGTGTGTGCCTCCTTGTAACTCCATTGTTTACCTGCATTGCTTTACCTGCTCGAGGAATCGATGTTCTATAGATCTGGCGTGTTGGTAGGTTCTGGATCTTGAGTCTTGGTTGATGAATATGTTTGCAGGTTTTGAATCTCGTGTCTTGGTTGATGAAGATCCTTGCTCCTGCAAAATATCAATCGGCTATACAAAAACTAAAGTCTTCAGTTAGACATTTGAATGTGACAGGAGGTAGTAACAGATGGCATCCAATTTTGTCGGACTCCACCCACAAATTAAATTAATTATGTAGTTACTAACAATATTCTCTATTGATTTCGAAAAATGCAGAACTGCTTGTTTAATTATTCTAGTTCATTACTTGTGTGCAGTTGTGAGGACAGAAAGAAAGTCTAGATCAGTAGACAGTTTACCGTAGATAACTGAGTACTTTGTTCAGATGTTGTCTTACTTGGTTATTTATATTTCTAATGTTTCTAAGCTAAAAACGAGCCAGATTTATCTAGTCTTATAGTTGCTAAAGAAAGTAAATAGCCTGTGGTATTACAAGAGAACAGGGCGACAGAGCTGATTGATATTGGGCACTTTACATGTGTATAACAAAGAGAGAACAAAAGGCCTTCAGATGTGTAATTATAGTTAAAATGTGATATTATTGGGATAGCAAATTCCATTAATAGATTTGCTTGTGCCTGTGGTGTGTGGTGTTCAAATCTGAATGTTTCTAATGTTTTTTTACTTTCTATAAAGGAGGAAGCGATATTACATTGCAAGGTCCAAGATGCAACCTACAGAGTCGAAAGGTATGTACTGCCTCAAATCTGAATGTACCTCTGCAGTTTTTAGATCAACTGAAGCTATCAGCTTGACCACTGTTGGCAGCACAAACATACATGCTCTCTTTGTTAAGGACCTGATTGAGTAACTTCAGATGTTCTAGCACAGACATACATGCTCTTTTTGTTAAGGACCTGATTGAGAACGAGACTTTGTAGGCTAAGGAGATTTAAAATTCTGTGTGAAAGTTCATATACCTATTAAACCTGTGAACCTTGTTTGAAACCTGTCTTGTTTGAAAGTTCATATACCGCGATTATTATTTTCAGCTTTGTTTTATCCATGAACATGAGCTCACCATGTGCAGTCTGATTTGTGTCTTTGTGAAGCAACTTCTGCGTCTTAGCTTCCTTGGTTTTCTTTGATAGCAGGTAAGCCACTTTTGCTCCTTGGCTCTGGTTCTCTGTACTGCAGTGTCATTTTCTTGCTAAAGCATCAAATTTAGATTATTCCAATGCTCAACATTTTGGTTCTTTGGCTCCTGACCTGTGGTGCTAGGAAATTATTAGCTTGATCCCATTCTCGGTTAAGTGTGCATTTTTTATTTACTAGCACTTCCACATGATGTCCAGTTAAGAGCTTTTTAAATTGAGCTGCAACAACAAACTCATAAAGTTTTCTATCCTGAATGTCTAAAGAACCTGAATCTCTTTGAGCTGTAACAACAAACTCTTAATGTTTTCTGTTCTGAACGTCTAAACAACTTGAATGTCTTTGAGCTATATATATATAGCAGCAAACTTCGTAAAATTTTCTGACTGTTAGCATGTTGTCTTCATCTATGACTGTGGGTTTGTTCATTGTTTCGTGCGCAGGTCTGAAATGGGTTTATATTTTGCATTACTTTATTATGGGAGTTTTATTCTATTGAATAAATACGATTGTAGTAGCTCTGAGTAAATGCTATGTTTTCATGCACTTGACAGATCAAGTGGAAGTGACGTATTTACATTTGTGGTCTGTTTTGCTGTAGGGTGACAAATCAAATGGAATTTTGTGCAGTTTGTAGGATGGACAATCAGGGGAGTTTAGCAACAAAAAAATTGCTGGAATAGCAGTTGTTGTAATAGTCGTGCATGACGATTGTATATAAATCTATATATAAAAAATCTTGTAATTTGTTTTGTTTGATGTAAGCTTTTTTTGTGATCTATTGTTCGGTGTAAACGTGAGACCTTTTATTGGAAGAAAAAATTATTTATCACATCTGATGTGTATTATGTCATTATGATTTTCTAAAAATCATCTAGAAATGATATTAGCAGCTACGTTACCACTGACATCAGTGTCCACATCAGCGTTGATGTCAATGTCCACATCAGTATCCACGTCAGCGTAATGATGAGGTGGATGTTTAATCTGTGACGTTTATTTTTCATCGCAGCAAATGGACTTGGCCTGGGCTAACTAAGCCTTGGGCTCTACCGTGACAATTTAAGATCGTCACCTTTTTGTTAATCCGTGATGATTTCTGACAGAACGTCACGGAGGTCAATCGGTGACGCTCAATTCGTGGCGGTATCTAAAATCATCACGGATGTTGTTTGGTGACGATTTTTTGTTGATCCGTGATGAAAACAATTCATCACAGATGAGCGGGATTCTTGTAGTGATATCACTGACGCGTATTGGCTAGGCGTGTCACCGATAAAGGGTTATCAGTGACGCGTCTTTACGCGTCACTGATTTGCCCTTATCTCTGACGCAAAAATACTGACGCGTTTTTTCTGCGTCACTGATGAGTTTCTATATGCGTCACTAATAAGGTTTTCTGGCATAGTGCGCCTCTAAAACTTAAATTTCAGATTTGGGCTTGCCAGCTGCCAATATGTTGCCCCTTTCGCAACCGTACATCATCTCAATATCTGTAAACATGGCAAACATCGATTCTGTATGAGCGTGCCACATTCGTGAAATATGTGCGTAGCTCCTGTAATAAAGTACGAATTACAACGTTAAGTGAACAACGTGCGCAGGATTTCCGAGGCGCCGTGCCCCCTCCCCCGGCCGTGCTGCCTCCTCTCCGGCAGCGGGGTCTGGGCCGGCGTGGCCTGCCGGAGCTGGGGCCATGGCTGGCTTCCCCCTAGTTTGCTGGGGCCCGCGCGGCTGCCGGTGGGGCCGTGGTGGCTGTGGCGCTCCTGCTCCCCCAACTCTCCCTCTCTGTGGCTGGTTGGCAGGATCCACGGCGCCTCGGCCTCCCGCGGCCTCGGTCCGGCATCTCCCGCAGGTGAAGTTGGGTGAAAATCCCGCCCTCGCTGCCTGCTGCGAATGGGCCAGTGATAGTGGCGCACGTGCGTCACTACCCTCCTGGGGGCATCGCTGATGACCTTAATCCTACGGCAGCCATTGGGGGTGGGGCTTGCCACTCTACGCCTCCGTCGCGTCGTGCTTTTCCGGTGCTACTGGGGACTCGGGTGATATGTCTGGATGGACGTTCAAATGCGGGGTGAAAACCCTTGCCCGGCTAGCTCGGGCCGGCGGGAGTGGCGCGCCAGCGTCATTCCCCTTCCTGAAGGTGTCATTGAAGCTCAGTCCGTCTCGGCAAGCCTCGGTCGTGTCGTTGCTATCGTTGGAGTAGCCCCCTTTCACTATGCCTATATGTGCCTCGTGGTTACCTTCACATTGGTTTGCCGGGTGCTTGGTGTCGTCGTCATGTACTACCCCGCAACGGCTACCTAGTTGTTTGGCGGATGTGTGGCCCTCCTGCGCAATGGCTACCTGGCCGTTGGCACTCTTGCTCGCAGCAGCTACCTGGCCATTAGTGGGCTTAGTTGTTGTTGTCATCTTTACCCCGTAGCGGCTACCTGGTCACTGGAGATGATCTACACCATCTTGGCGACCTTTGTGTGGTTGTAATTCTCTCTTGCAGGCATAGTTTGTTAGTTGGTATGTAGCGGCGGGTCTGTCCTCTCCCCTCGTGTAATCTTGCTTTATTGTGTTTTTTATGTTCGGTAATCTCTGGATTACTTGTGAGCTCTTTGTATCCATGCTTTAGCCTCTCTTTTGGTCCTTCCTTTTAATGAAAAACGAGTAAAACACCCGGTCGCGAAGAAAAACCCTCAATTTCTAGTGATCATAGAAATGACTGATTAAAGTTTGCATGAAGTTAGAGATACTAGCAAAACAGAGAGGCGCTTGATGTTCTTTTGTCTGGATATACAAGATGCATTAGGTAAAGCACGCAAAGTGAAATATATATTGATAATATAGAATTTTGTCCTCCTATGTTCCTGGGAGAAAAGGTCATGGAGCAACCATGACGAGCAGCTCTTCGAGAAGAAACGGGCAACTGTTTTTCAGATGTCGAAAGCCATCATTCGCCATGACTGCCTTGAGATTGCCAGGAGACTTGAGAAACTCGAAGCAAGCAGCCGTCAGCCCCGGGCAGGTATCTTGCTCTGCCAGAACCAGTATAGTTCACACTGTGCTGATATCCACATATATAGCTGTAGAGCATATCTTCACAGATGAGCTTCAGCCTCTGAGCTTCCGGTTCAGCTGCCACGAGAAGATGCTGAGCAATCACAGTTCTGTCATTCATCTCTATCTTAGGCATTGAGTCGGTGTAGATGAAATGTAACATGATCTTGAACACCCTCGTCGTTGACCATTACGTGTCCTGTCAGCTTCTCTTTCGTTGGACCAAAGAGCTCTGCCATAAACACTGCCGACCGTACAGCAAGGATGTTGCGATGTGCCATGAACAGCTCGCCCTTAACCTCGATGGTCACATCTGCTCCCACCTTGTTAGCAAGGATATCTCTAATAAGCTGCCGTTACAACTCCATGGGTGGAACTACCACTGGCGACCCCAATGGGATGGCCTTTTTTCGGATGTTTTGAAGGACAGTGACATCACATCTGACATTGAAACTGTCGTTCTTGAGAAAAGACGATTCCAAGTCTGTCCTTTTCATAAGGGATCTATCAGGAAAAAAATTGGGTGTGGACCGTCCACACCCGGCGCCGTACGGACGTCCACTGAGGTGTTGACGCGTGGATAGGCCGAGCCCGCCGAGTCCGCCTCCGAGCGCTGGCTCAGGACTCGCGACTTTGCTTCTCGGAACGCTAGAGAAACCCGGCTATTCGGCTCGCAAGTCTGTTGATTCGGCTCGCAAGTCACGGACGATTTGGTCAGCCGCCGTCTCTCTTCTCCATGGCAGCCGCTGCCTCTCCGCCTGCAATTGCTCCTCGCTGTCAGCTGCTGCCTCTCCGCCTGCAACTGCTCCTCGCTGTCAGCTGCTGCGTCGTCTTCACCCGACCGACGGTGCCGGGCGGCCGCGGGGGGCTTCAGTATCCATTTCACCTGATTCGATGGTGCCGGAGATGCAGCAGCTCTTCATCCGCCTTGCCAGATTCGGCTGGATTTCAGTAAGGCTCATGTATTGTCATGTATTCATGAGGTGTTCGCCAAGGACAAGAGTGATGTGCTTCCGATTGTTCAGAAGGTTCTAATGGAGCTCATGAGTACTGAATTTATTCTAGGCATTTGTGAAACAGTAAAAGTGGAGCCATTGCTAATATAGTTCAGCACCTGTACTGTAATTTAGCATTGAGCCATTTGAAATACATATGACATGGCCGCCTGAGCATCACCGTCCGGAGCAGCACTGCTGAAGGCAGGGTTATCGTCCTCCATGGCGCCGGCTGTTAGTCCTTAGGATCGAGTAGCAGTGAGATCTAGTGGGTAAAAGGCTTTGGGAAACGTTGGCAGTGAGATTGAGAGAGGGAGGAAGAGTGAGAAGAGGCTTTACCAGAGGGCTTGACACAGAGGAGGAGGATCCGGTGGCGGCGCTGCTTCCCTCGGCCATCGTGTCGAGGGAGAGGGGAGGGGCGTCGGTCGATGAAGGAGTGGACGACGGCGCAGTGCAGTGGCGGCGGAGGAGGAGCTTCCCGTCACTGGCTGCGCCCCTGAGATCGGATTAGGGTTGTCGGTGGGTGTGGCGGCTCACGGTGAACCTCGTACTGAAAGCCGCCGGCGGCCACCTCTTTATATAGCGCAGTGTGACAGGGGCCCTCCAGCCAAAGATGGGCTGGGCGCCCCCGATCAGGGCGCGAAGTTCACAAGGGGCCCGAGTTGGGCCGTTGGGCCCAACTCAGGATTGAGATCATCCTAACATTCTCCCCCTTATCTCATCTTTAACTTTATCTTTGACTTTACTCTTTCACTTTAACCTTTTCATTTTACTTATTCCATCTCAGATTTGTGCATAGAACATGTTTCATCGTCACGGTCTTTTGCCGTTGGATTTCACAGCTACAATACACATCTCTAGTTTGAAACAAATAAATACTTTATCTTTGGGCGCTTATTATTATCCAGGAATCATAGGCTTCGCCTTAAACCCATGCCGGCTACGTGTTCAATGAACACCTTGGGTGGTAAGCCTTTTGTAAGCGGATCCGCGAGCATCTTTTCAGTGCTTATGTGCTCAAGATTTATAACATGATCCTGGATTTTCTCTTTCACAACATAGTACTGTATGTCAATGTGTTTGGCAGCACCACTTGACCTATTGTTGTGAGCATACTCTATAGCTGGATTATTATCACAGTATAGAGTCATTGGTCCATTGATGTCATCGACCACTTTTAAACCGGGTATGAATTTCACTATGCCAGAAAACCTATCAGTGACGCGATGATTCGTGACACAAAACAAAACGCGTCACCAATAATCTATCCGTGACGCGGGTTCACGAGACGCATCACCGATTAGTTGTTGCCCATGCCTCAGGACCAAGACGCGTCACTAATAACGATGTATTCGTGACGCGCGTTAACAAGACGCGTCACGGATAAAAATGGTGACGCGTATTGTCGAGGCGCGTCACAAATAGATGGTCGTATTGGTGACGCTGGTTAACAAAACACGTGACAGATAAGGCATGTGACGGTCCAAACACGCTGTTTCTTTGGGCCAAAAACTTCCAGGCCCAAACTTCCACACCTCACCAGCACCCAGACTCAAAGTATCCACGCACAAACCTCACAGCCGCTAGCGCCGCCGCACCCGTCCAACTCGCCCGACTCCGTCGGCCCTCTCTCTCTCGCCTCCCCGTCCCGTCTCTCTCTCTCACCGCCGGAGATCCCCTTTCCCACCGCCGACACGACAGCGGCACCTCCCTCCCTCCTTGCTCCTGCCATATCCGGCGAGGTTTCCCTCCCTTGCTGCTCCAGCTAGGCGGCCCCTTCGAGCGGACGCGGGTGCGGGCGCTGCCCCTGCGGCGCCAAGCACGGCGAGCTACGCGGCTAGCCTCAGCACCAGCCGGCGGCGCGATGCGTTCCCTGCTCGAGATCCGGCAGCTGCCTACCTCCTTCCATGACCACGGCGGCCATAGCGAACTGCACGAATGCGGGCTATGGACACAGCTGCTGCGCGGCGCGGACCATGAGCACCACCTTCACCACGTCTACGGCCATGGCGAGATCCAGCGGCAGCTCCCAGATCCAGCAAGGCAAGCTCCCATCCCCTTCCTCTACCCCTCTCTCATGGCACCGTCTCTTCTCTGTACAGGTCCATGGCATGGAGACGACGAGCGAGGAACCAAATCAACATCTTCTGTTTTTTTTTTACTCAGGTACTGCTACTAGATCTGCGTGGCCTTCCACTCCTCCCTTCTGAATTATTAGGCAATTTTTATCCTACTGCTAAGCTAAGAGTTCATTTGGGGAGGGAAAATTAGGATTCTGTGCTGTGCTATGCTTTGT
Source organism: Themeda triandra (assembly GCA_018135685.1). Lineage (NCBI taxonomy): Eukaryota > Viridiplantae > Streptophyta > Magnoliopsida > Poales > Poaceae > Themeda > Themeda triandra. The sequence goes on from JAENPR010001009.1 coordinate 41,559, forward strand.
TCTGTAGATGATGCTGGGCAGAGGAATTAGCTCTTGGATTGTATAGCATGTACGGGAGGCCTTGAAGTATTGAACAAATTAAGTCTTAACAAATTGTCATTCTGTATGTGCAACTGCAACTACATTGAAATAGAGATTGTTGTTTGCCTGCTACTGCTGCTGATTTAATCCATCATATAAAATCGCATTATCCATGTAAAATCTACATTGGTAACCAACCATTATGCATGCTCGGAGCACATATCTGCTCTTGGTATACGTGGATGCCTTGCTTCATTTTAACATTTGCCTAAATCAATCTGTCAGGTTAGTGTCTTTCGAAATCTGAATAGCAAGTGCCAAGTGCTATGTTAGCTGAACTGAATAGAAAGTGCCAACCATTATGTATTTCCCTTGCTTTCTGCAATGATTAATACCTCCTACTATATATGATTGATTAAACAGAATTGGGATGTCTGATATTGGTTACCAGCCTACGTACTCTGCAATTTTTTATTATTCATGTATTCATCATTTACAAGGCTCAGACATTTCTAATAATCTTCCTCCTAATAGGGTGCTGTCATTTTTTTATTTAGTGTGCTGGCCAATAGTACTTATCTGATTGCCTTCAATTTTTTATTTTATGTGTCTGCGTGATTAGTGAATACTGAATGCTCAGACATCAAACTATATAAGCGGCTTTGTCAAACTATGTAGGGCTGAGAAAATCGCATTGTTTGCTGTGCTTCATATCAGTATCTCTGTTTTTCTTTGACCTGGATTATAACTGGGCGATATCATCATTGCAAACTGAAGCACGAATATTATGAGCAGTAGTGTTGTTGATAGGAAATATTCCTTGGGTTTTGTTCAGCATGTAGGGAATGCTTTTTATTTTTATTTCTGCTCTATTTGATTTAGCAGCTTAGTGCTTTGCTCTTTTCTATTTATTTTTATTCTGTACAGCTCTTGCAGCTTGTCGATGTTTATGTTTTCTTTTCTATATGACTAGGTTTCAAGATTGGAATTGTTGGATGAGGTTCAGATAAAGGAAATAAATATGGCAAATGGCAATAGTTTGCCTGAAGTGCCGACCTTGATGTTTGAATTCATAGGGACAGGTAATGCAGCTTACTATATGATCAGTTATATTATCCATCCATGGTGGTGGTACTTATCCCTCCCAAATGAATTTATTTGAAAATATAAGCTGTGATGTGTTTGTAGTCCGATAAATAAGAGGTTTGCATGTAGCCATCATCTGCTTACAGATTATAAATTTGAGTTGATTCTTGATCAACAATAAAGGGTAAAGAATGCTAATATGACTACTGCATCAATGCTACTGCTTCTGTATTTCACAATATCAATTAACAATGCAGTTTAGGTGCATGGGATGCACAAATTTCACAGAATATTCTCTAATAAACATCCCTACGTGGGAACATGGCTAATTAGTTTTTATTTTGTGATGCAGTTGTGGGTATGTTCTGTTTTTTTCACTAAATGTTACAAGGACATACACTATCTTTCTTGATCGAGCTCTATGATGATGAGGAAACACAAAGGTTTCTAGATCGCGGTTGTCTCTGTGTTCTCATTGCTCTCAGAGCACGGTAAAGTCCCCAGCTGCTGTTCCCGTGTCCTCAGCATTTCTTTCCTGCATGATTTCTAAAATGAAGTTTTATTTGCATGTTTGGAAAATCTCTTGCCCCTGTCAGGCAGACAAAGAAGGATTTGAGGTGTTGTGAAGACTAGCTTTAGCTTTAAGGCTAACACTAAAGCTATGGCAAAAAATAGTGACGCGTTTTTTCCGTGTCACTGATGACTGTCTATATGCGTCATTGATAAGCTTTTTTGGCATAGTGTTTCTTTAGCCAATTCACCTGCCCTGATGCCTCATAACATGCTACAAACTCGGCATACATAGTGGAGTTTGTAGTAACTGTTTGTTTTGAGCTTTTCCATGATATAGCTCCTTCAGCGAGAGTGAACACATATCCAGATGTGGACTTTCTGTCATCTCCCGCATAATCAGAATCTGAGTATCCTAAGATCTTTAGGGAGTTAGATCTTCTATACGTTAGCATCAGGTCCTTTGTACCTTGTAAATATCGCAAAACTTTCTTTACTAATTTCCAGTGTTCAACACCTGGATTACTTTGAAATCTGCCAAGCAACCCGGTTAAATAAGCCAAGTCAGGGTGTGTGCATACTTGAGCATCCTGTAAGTGTCCAACAGCTGAAGCATATGGCACACTTTTCATTTGTTTGAGCTCATACTCATTCTTGGGACACTGAAAATCCCCATACTTATCGCCCTTGACTATAGGTGCAGGTGATGGACTACATTTATGCATCTGGAATTTCTCCAAGATTCTTTCAATGTATGCCTTTTGAGATAATCCTAATACCCCCTTTCTTCTATCTCGGTGAATTTCTATGCCCAAAACATAAGAAGCTTCACCAAGATCTTTCATCTCAAACTTTGAGGACAAAAAATCTTTTTGTTTCCGTAGTAGACTCATATCATTACTTGCAAGTAAAATATCGTCTACGTACGGGACTAGGAAAATGTATTTCCCATTCTTAAACTTTGTATAAACACAATTGTCCTCGATATTTGCTTTAAACCCAAAATTTTTTATAGTTTTATCAAACTTCAAGTTCCACTTTGCCTTGAAGCTTGCTTTAACCCATAAATCGATTTCTTTAGACGACATCCCATCTTTTCTTTGCCTTCCACGACAAAACCTTTCGGTTGTGCCATGTAGACATTTTCCTCCAAATCCCCATTTAGGAATGCCGTCTTCACATCCATCTGATGCAACTCTAAATCATAGTGTGCCACCAATGCCATTATTATTCCGAGAGAATCTTTACATGAGACTGGAGAAAAGGTCTCGGTGTAATCAATTCCCTCCCTTTGTGTGAAACCTTTAGCCACAAGTCGCGCTTTAAATCTCTCTATGTTCCCTTGGGAGTCATATTTTATTTTGTAGACCCATTTACAGCCCTACTGTTTTGGCTCCTTTGGGAATTTCTTCCAAGTCCCAAACATCGTTGGCACTCATCGATCTCATTTCATCTTCCATGGCTTCAAACCACTTGGATGAACAATCGCTTTTCATGGCTTGTTCAAATGAGGTGGGATCACCCTCCATTTGATACTCTTCAGATAGCTGGCCTTCTTTCTCTTTGAGACCTTCTAGGGGCCTCTACATTTGGCACATCTACCTTGTTGGAGGCCGAGATTGCTCCCCCTCATTTGTGGCAACATTTTCAATGGGTTCCGATGAACAGGTTCCTCATTTTCCTCTCGTTGTTACCACGGGAGGAACAACGATAGGTTCTTGCTCCACAGTGTCTTGCACTATTGGTGTAGGAAAAATAGGTAGCTCGAAAAATGGCTCCTGAATCACAGGATTGGGTGCACACACCCGCTTCTCTTCAAGATCAATTTTCCGAGCAGCCATACTCCCCCTCATCATTTTATCCTCTAGAAAAATAGCGTGTCTCGTTTCCACAAACTTTGTGAGTCTATCGGGACAAAAGTAGAAACGATAACCTTTTGACCTTTCGGGATAGCCAATAAAATGGCAACTCACTGTTTTGGGATCAAGTTTCCCAATATTTGGGTTAAACACTTTAGCCTCGCAGACACCCCCACACACACAAGTGATCTAGTGAAGGTACCCTTCCCGTCCATAATTCATACGGTGTTTTGGGCACCGATTTACTTGGCACTCTATTGAGAATGTGAATGGAGGTTTTTAATGCCTCTATCCATAAACTCAATGGTAAATTAGAGTAACTCATCATACCGCGCACCATATCCATCGTGGTACGGTTACGCCTTTCAGCTACTCCATTTTGCCGAGGTTCACCCGGCATGGAATCCGGGCAACTATACCATTTTCCCGTAAGAACCTTGCGAAAGGTCCGGGAACTTGACCATATGGGGTATGCCGACCATAGTACTCCCCCACGGTCGGACCGGACTAGCTTAATCTTTAAACTATGCTGATTTTCCACTTCAGCCTTAAATATTTTAAATTTATCCAATGCTTCATCTCTTCCTTTAATTGGATAAATATAGCCAAACCGAGAGTAGTCGTCGTGAATGTAATGAACGAATCATAGCCATCCACACTCTTTACGGGAAAAGGACCACAAATGTCGGTGTGAATGATCTCTAATATTCCCGTGCTTCGTTTGGCATTCTATTTAATTTGTTTTACATATTTTCCTTTTATGCAATCGATGCATTGCTCTAATTCAGCGAACTCCAAAGGAGGAAGAATTTCATTCTTTACTAGGCTTTCTATTCTCCCCCTCGAAATATGGCCTAAACGACAGTGCCATAATTTCGCCATTGCGTTTGTAGTTCGCTTTCTTTTTCTTTTCTCATTTGTAGACGAGGAAACGCTATCATTCACATTACATATGGAATTCACACTTTTACATAGTGATAACATATATAATTCGTCTTGTCGGAAGGCAAGACCAACACAAATATCATTAAACCAAATGACACATTTGCCATGTCCAAAATTACAGGTAAAACCTGAATCATCCAACTTTATTACACTTATCAAATTGCGCTGTAGTGTAGGAACATAAAAAACATCTCTCAAGATAAGACTATAGCCATTAGGTAACTCTAATGCTACATCTCCAATTGCCTCCACTGCAGCCTCTACGCCATTCGCAACGCTAATGGCCTCCTCTTTTTAGCGTAGTTCTCGTCGAAGTGAATCCCTGTAATGAATTTGCAACATGAATGGTTGCACCAGAGTCAATAAACCATGTTGACTTTGAAAACTTTGCATACAGAGATTCATTTACAAATGAAATAATATTCTCACCCTTTTTCTTCATAAGCTCCCTTAACCAATCAGGGCAGTCAGTCTTCTTGTGCCCCTCCTTACCACGTGCCGGCACAAGTTGTCACCTGCTTGTGGCTTGCCCGTTCTTTGAAACCGTGGTTTCGTTGCATAGGACCTCTCTTTGCTGGGGAGCCAAGATTGAAGGGCCTTTTGCCCTTCCCTTTGACCAGGTTCGCTTGGCCACCATGTTGGCCATTGATCCTGAGCTCCTCATCAACACACTGAGCAATGAGCTTGTCTAAGTCCCATTTCTCAGGCTGCATGTTGTAGCTTATGATAAAATTCTCATACTCTCTAGGCAAGGAAGCTAAAACAAAATGGATAAGGAGCTGTGGTTGTATCTCCAGATCCATTCCTTTCAGCTTATTTGCCAAGTGACTCATTTTCAGGATATGGTCACGTATGCTACCTCCTTTGTACTTTTCATTTGTCAATTGCTTGAACAAATGGGTAGCATACACTTTGGAGGAACCAGTGAACTGGTTCTTGATCCTCTCAAAGTAAGCAATAGCGGTGTCACACTTTTCAATTGACCCCGTAAGAGTTTGGGTCAATTGTATTCTCAATGAAAGCACAACATTTCTTGTTGTCACTGACCCATCGAGTATGCTTTATGTCATAAGCCATCTTTATGGGTCCAAAATCTTTCACCCTTTTGTCCCATGCTTCATCACTTTCACTGGTCTCCCGCACCGATTCCACAGGCTTTGTGGGACATGGTTCAGTGAGCACCCAGTCAACTTCAGCTATAGTGAAAGTGAAGTCAATCTTCCTCTTCCACTCAAGGTAGTTGTCTCCCCTCAGTGGTGGAATCTCTCTCACGGCAGACATCAGGGAGGAACTACCAGAGATTACAATTCATATGAGGTGAGAACATAATATAAAATTTACTTTGCAATAATTCTAAAACACCGTTGGGCAGACATAGAATTAATGTAGGCAACAACTATTAATCAACATCATAATATTGCTATTAATCAACGTTGGTCGAATAATAACAACATTATAATCACAAAGTAAAATTATCTATTTTCAAATATTAAACTCTCCCGTTGGTTCGAATTTAACAATGAAAACGATAATAACTTTAAATACGCAGCGGAAACTTTAACTTTGCATAATCAGTTTTCCAGAAACATCAAAATACTTTACTGCTCTCAGTGTAAAAAAGTCGTTGGATCAATATTTGCATGAGATTCGCATCAAAATTGAATTCAAATTGAGTAAAACATACTCAAAACAGTTTCTGGAAAATAAAAAATTGAATCTGTGTTCTGTTTATTCAATTCGGCCCGTACTCCCGTCTCGGCCCACTCCACAGGCATGCGCGAGCACGGCCTGCCAGCGGCCCGTGGCCACTTTCGCGCGCGCGCGCCTTGCGCCCCAGCTAGCGCAGCGCTTTTCCTTTTTTTTATTTCTTTCGCTGGCCGGCCTGAGGCCCATCGCGGCGCGGCCTTTTTCTTTGTTTCAGCAGCCCAACAGAGGGAAAATCAATAAAAGAAGAGCGCGGCCCAAAGGAGGGGGAAACTGGCTCGGCCCAGCAAGCGGCCGCGCTCGCCCCGCCTGGGCCGACCTGGCCCGGTTGGTCCCTGGTCGATCTCGACCGTCCGATGCAATCCGACGGCCGTGCGCCATTTTCGCTTGAACAAAATTGGCCAGCAGCCAGGGGACCTGAAACCCTAAATCATTTCTTCTCCTCCCACTCTCTGAGCCGTGCCGCAGCTCCTCCCGTCCTCTCTTCTCCACCCAGCGAGCCACAGCCGCCGATGAAGGAGATGGCCCGGCCGCCCATGGCGGCCTGGCCAAGGGTCCGGCGCCGGCGGCGAAACCCACTCGCCTGCAAGCCGCGCCACCCTTTCCTTTCTTCCCTCTCACCCCGTGTGGCATCGGCACGACGCCAGAAGGAGGGAGGCAGACAACACGGCGACGTTGCAGATCCCCTCGACGGCCGGCGCGCTCCCTTCGGGTCGAGCGCGTCGCCATCGATGGGCTTCGCGGCGGTGCCTTGACCCCGCGCACACGTGCCAGGGCACGACCTCTGCTGCCCGCGCAACGGCGGGTCCGAGCGCCTGCACCGGCGGTCCTTGTCCCGCGCGCCCGGTCACGGAGATGACCGGCAGCGACGACTGGACGGTCGGGCCCAGGTAAGTTGGCACTGATGACCGCCCCTTTCTGTTAGGGTTAGAAACCCTCTGTTCCCCTTCCCTATCCAAGATTCTAGGGTTAGGGTTGAAGATACTATGCCGATTTGAAATCGGTTTCTTTTCTTTTGTGATTGCTCACTTCCCAATCTAGATCCACACACTAGTAAGGCGTCTGATACCATTGTTAGTCCTTAGGATCGAGTAGCAGTGAGATCTAGTGGGTAAAAGGCTTTGGGAAATGTTGGCAGTGAGATTGAGAGAGGGAGGAAGAGTGAGAAGAGGCTTTACCAGAGGGCTTGACAGGAGCAAAGGAGGAGGATCCGGCGGCGGCGCTGCTTCCCTCGGCCATCGTGTCGAGGGAGAGGGGAGGGGCGTCGGTCGATGAAGGAGTGGACGATGGCACAGTGCAGTAGCGGCGGCGGAGGAGCTTCCCGTCACTGGCTGCGCCCCTGAGATCGAATTAGGGTTGTCGGTGGGTGTGGCGGCTCACGGTGAACCTCGTACTGAGAGCCGCCGGCGCCCACCTCTTTATATAGCACAGTGTGACAGGGGCCCTCCAGCCAAAGATGGGCTGGGCGCCCCCGATCAGGGCACGAGGTTCACAAGGGGCCCTCGGGATTGAGATCATCCTAACACTGGCTAGTGGTTGCCGTGTAACTGCCGCGGCGGCGCATGTGATCACTCCTGCCGGCCGCCACGAACCCACGAGAAAACTGACTCCGCCTTTCCCGTATACGTGGCACGAACCCAAATGATTGCGGCGCTTTTCGATCCCATCTAAGTCGACGTGGGGGGTACTGTGAGCCACTGAGCCATACTTGTGAGCCGTATCAACAAGCTGACTGAAGCAAAGTCGTGAGTCCAGAGCCAGCGCACAGAGGCGGACTCGGCGGGCTCGACCTGTCCACGCATCAACAGCTCAGTGGGGTTGTTTGAGTTTGACACTTCATATATAATCAGCTAACAATCCACACATATAGTGGTTTGGTTGAGACACATGCTATACCATTAATGCTAACCTACTTGTTTCTGTCAAAGGGGTCCTTGGGACCTGTGCATCAGCCGACTATAAGCTAACAGCCTGTTTTTCTTCTCTCTCCTCTTCTCTCTTTTCCGACTCAGCGCAAAAGTGATGTGGCAGCTCTTGCAGCTTGCTTATATCGCCTTATAATACTAGCTCTTAGGCCAGTCTCAATGGCTAGTTTTGTTGCATAATTTCACATACTATTTAAAACTTTGAAATTTTGATATGAAACAACTTATTCCCTCAATGCATAGTTTCATTGCACAGTTTCACATACTATTTAAAGCTTCTTTGGGTCTAACGTTGTCTCTCTCTTCTCTTCCACCAATGACCTTCCTCCATGCATGCGGATGAAATTAAATAACACTCTCAATGGGGGTTTGACACACTTTCCAATGTTTTGGAAACACCGCTATATAGTTTCACCATGGTGAAACGAATTCCTTCTCTCTCCTCCCAATTTCATGCAAATGCTGACATGGCAGTCTATTTAATGTGCATGACACTTCCGTGAAACCACCATTGAGACTGGCCTTAGTTATCATTGTTTCAGCCACCCCTTACCGTCAGGCCAAGGAAGGAGAAGTAAGGATGGGGTAGGTGGATGCTTAGACTGAGGAGGTGTCTACAATGACTAGGGTTTGAAGAGGTATGTGATAAGGTTATATACAACCTAGGAACAATATCAATAATTAGATCAATAGTCAATGTCTTGGAGATCACTACTGGAAACTGCTTCTTTGCCGACTGCTGACGGCAGTCGGCAAAGGCCAGAAAGCAGTCGGCAAAGTCCTTTGCCGCCTGCATTCCACGTGGCAGTCGGCAAAGGGAAGGCGGCAAAGGCCAGGTCGGCAAAGACCTTCTTTGCCGACTGCCACGTGGCAGCAGGTGGCAAAGGCCTTTGCCGACTGCCTAGTTGGCAGGCGGCAAAGGGAACGCGCACGACCGTCAACTGACGTCAGGCGTTACCTTTGCCGACTGTCGACCTGGCAGGCGGCAAAGACCTTTGCCGCCTGTCGCCACGTGGCAGTCGGCAAAGTTGTTTTTTTTTCCATCCTGGCAGGCTAAATCCGGCTGGAAGAAGGCAGTCGGCAAAGGGCTTTGCCGACTGCCCTAGCGTGGCAGTCGGCAAAGCTGGAGAAGTTTGCTGCAAACATGGTTTTTTTTTTATGTTTTTGCTGCATTGCCTCACATATCGCACCGACCACAGCACATATATGAATATATAACAGAAATGCACATAGATATCGCACAAATCCACATTTATATCACGGAAATCCACATATGTATCACAAATCCACACATAATCCATCTAGTCCTCACACGAATCCAACATCCTTCAACAAAGTAGCAAAATGGCATCCATGAGCCAACATCCAACAGAACATGAAGACACGGAGCCACTCACTCGCCCCGCGACCAGCCATCTCCACCCGAGCTGTGGTGGTGTGAGGAGCTCCCTGTCGTCCACGAAGACCACCCGCTCGGTCCAGCCTGTGTCGCGCCATAGCCCCACGCGTCGAGCTGTGGTGAAACGCCTGGACTCGGACTTGGGTGGTGTGGAGAATGTCCATCTGCCGGAGTCGGGTTCAAACCCACTGACTGTAGCTGCAGAGAAGCGATCTCATTAGTACCTAAGGGATGGCCGCACAAGCGAAAACAATGGACAGGCCGCTAGAAACTCACCGGAGTCCGTACAGGGTACAAAGGAGGGAGTGCAGGGAGAACAACCGGCGGTGGTTGAGTGATCCTCACTTGCAGCGGCAGGGGTCTGTAGTTCGGGATCACCAGGCTCTGCAAGTAGGTGGAAAACGACGAGGTGAACTCCGACCATTGCTGCTGGGACTGCTGCTGCAAAGTTGCAATCACTTGCTGATGGGCCTCCCGTTGCTCTGCCAGCTGCTACTGATGGGCCGCTTGCATGGCCGCCTCTCTCTCCTGTGCGGCCGCCTTGTCGGCCTCACGTTGTCTCTGCATCTCTTCCAGCTGGGCCTGCAACATTACACAAGCGATGCTTAGACGATGCATATAAGGCTTCGGCAACATATGTGAAATCAATGAACGACGAATAGTTACCTGAACCGACGCCATCATCTGTGTGGAGCTTGGCCGTCGAGGTTGCATGGGGATGGCGGAGGAGGTACCGGCAGGGGTGGCCTTACGAACCTCACGAAGGGAGGGGACGCTGGCCGGGTCAATGACGCTGTGGGCAATGAAGTAGCGGCCGTGCTGCTTCCCTCCCATCCTCATCAGCGTGTCCGTATCCAGGGGTGCGGTCGAAGGGTCGTAGGTGTCACCATGGCGCGCGCGAACCGCCTGGGTGTACTCGACCACCTTTTCGGCGATGTCCGGGTTGGTGATCGCGTCGGTCCCCCGCGCCGGGTCGTAGACGTTCTCCGGATCTGTCGCCCTACCCTGGTGAGCCAGCCAGAAGCCCGTGAACTCGTTGATGACCTGGCCATCATGCGAATCACTCTGCGAGGAAAACACAAGGATGATTACACGTAATGAGAATGAATGACTCGGTAAATGAATAAGCAAACAAATTAATGCGAATGGTACCCATGCGTCCATGAACCCTCCGAGGCTGCGGCTCCCCTGGTGGTGTGACGGCCCCGCCTTCGACTTGGCATATGCGGATTTCTTCCTGTGCTCCTCGTACGCTGCCGGCGTTCTCCACCCGGCCACAATCGCCTCCCAGCAGTCCACGTGCGATTTGCACCAATCCGGAGGAAACTGCATTACAAAACCTGCAAGAAAGAAGACGGCTCGATGGCCGACAATACATATACGGCACGAAGGCCACACATCCACATACTCACCACGAAGGCCGTAAACAACACATAAAGGGCACGAAGGCCACACATGCACAATCTAGGCACGAAGGCCGTCAACAACACATACGGCACGAAGGCCAACAACATGGACCTTTACCTTCTTCTCCGGCGACGGACGAGGTGCATGGCGTGGACGAACGTCGTCAACGTACGGCATCGACGATCATCCCTTCTCCTTCCACCTCCTTCTCTTCTTCTTCTTCCCCTTCCTCCTCCTTCTCTTCTTCTTATTCCCCTTCCTCCTCCTTCTCTTCTCTTCTTCCTCCTCCTTCTTCTCTTCTCTTCTTCCTCCTCCTCCTTCTTCTTCTCTTCTTCTTCCTCCTCCTTTCCTATTGCACTGCAGTGGAGGTTGGTTGGCCGGCCGGGAGGAAACGGCAAGTAGAGCGGGGGGCTACGAGCAGGGTTGGCCGCGGCCGGGCGCGGGCCCTGCTGCCTCGCCGAAGGTCTGGGTTTTGAACATCCGACGTCGCAACTTCCTCCAAACTTTTTCAAATTTTAATCATAGCCTGCACATACGATAACACGACACCTCGACAAGTTTCGTGATTTTCCGACTTCGTTTGGATTTTATACAATTAAAAAGCACCTCTAACACGTCGGGAAAGTCCGTTCCGTGGACAAGGACCTCAAACTTTTGGGTGAGCTTCTACACACGGCCTCAAAATACAATCTCTAACATGAATATCATTTTTCGAATGGCTACGTTCCGATATTTCATGCACCTGCAGTTCAAACTTGAATTATGGCAGGAAAATGCAAGGAAACAAAATAAATCAACGGAATATAGCAAAACTATTCAGAAAATCACGGAACTTCTCGAGGTATCACGTTATCACATGTGGAGGCTAGGAAAAAAATTTTGATGAAGTTTGAAGCTAGTGGCCACGTAAAATGTACAACACCGAGACTTGTAACAAAAAAAATAAAAAAAAAACTTTGCTGACTGCCTCACGGCGTGGCAGTCGGCAAAGAAGATGGCGCTGGCAGACCGCCTGACCTACGCTGTTAGATTTGCCGACTGCTTGTCCTGGCAGTCGGCAAAGACCATCTTTGCCGACTGCCAAAATTTGCCGCCTGCCTCGATTTGCCGCCTGCTGGAGCCCCGGGGCAGTCGGCAAAGGGCATCTTTTGCCGACTGCCTAGATTTGCCGACTGCCAATGCCAAGGGAGGCGGGAAATCGTGTCTTTGCCGGCAGCCCTGGCCTTGGCAGTCGGCAAAATGTGTCGGCAGTCGGCAAAGTCGCGGTTTCTCGTAGTGGATCATGGGCTGAGTGGGCTGCTGAAGATGCCTCTTGGGTTTCTTAACAGCATAGTAATTTGTTGAATTGCAATAAGTACACACAAATACATTTAATTCTAAAAAATTATACCATCTAATAATGATACCATCTTGGGATGCCTGTTGAATTTTAATCAAATTGTTACGACAATTTGATTTTTCTCATTGAACTCTTCTGTTGATGATCTTATAATGATGTCTTGATGAGTTTTTTGACCTTACATATCATCTAATGCCATAAACAACACCCAGGATAGGCTAGTTATATGGATCGACTTCTAATGCTTGTGAGTCAGCGGTGTTCTAGCCAAGCATCTGTGCTTTCATGACTTTTGGTGGTCGGTGTTTTAAGTTGAATTCTAGCATTAAGATAGCTCATTCATTATGTATCAACTAGAACATTCTTAACTGATAAATAATTAATAATGATCTTAAGAATAAGCATGGTGAGTTGGTGGGGACCGTTGAGCCACTCGAACATCTCACCCTATTCGTGCTGCACGACCACATGAGTGGACCGCGTTTACCTACCACGTTTCACGTGTGCACGACGAATCCATGCGCTCTACTTGTATATGCATCATGCATGCCACATGACTTCTGCAATCTCATCCAAAGTATACGCTTGAAACAAGAAATACTTCCAATATGAAAATACTTGATGTAATATACATCTGGAAAAACAAAAATATTTGGTCATACACTTGCAAATGTGTGTGAAACATAAGCAACATCCACATAAAAACTAAAATATTTGGACTTACACATTCAAATGTGTGTGAAACATATACAACATCCACATAAAACACATGCAGCATATGTGTGAAACAAGTGAGACATACACATGCAAGCTTTCCGTTTTGGTATTTGCATATCTGTATATCTGTGACAATTAATACATGCTACTACAGCCGTATATATATGCAGCATTTAATATGTGCTCCTATCTAGCCATATATAGTCTGCCTTGTTCTCAATTATTTCTAGTTATAACCCGATGGGATCCCTTCCTACCGTGGTGTCTTCGACCGACCACATCAGAAGATGTCCCAGCCGATGGTGACCTTTTCCTGTTTGCACCCAAGCAGTGGTGCGGTCGACGTTGTGGCCATGATGGGGGAGGTGGAGTGGGGCACTACTGTGGATGGGTTTGATGAGAGATGGAGCATGACATGGTGGGTATATGGTGCGGGATGGTGGCAGATCCAATGTGGTATGGGGGCACAGCGCGGGATGGCGGCATGGCAAGGCGGAGTGGGGCGGAAGAACGGTGTGGTGATTCCTTAATGGGAAGGTGACACAAAGTTTATATCCCTGCGTGATGTATTTTTTCGATGCATTAGAGATTAGAGAGGTGGTAGAGAGATTATTAGATGGGTGCATTCCAGTGCCTGTCAGGCCAGATTTATTCGTAGGTCCCATGAACACGGGGTCCATATAGACTGTAGCTTTCCACATAGCATTGTTGCACATATATCCAATACCTGCTTGGTCTTGGTAGCTCCCTCTTTTTTTAGTTGCTATAGTTTAACGACACCATGGCCTCCTGCACCAAATAAATTGCAATGCATAGACCAGCTGTTTGTATGGGAGACATTATTAGCTAACCGGAACACGCAACAATAGTTTGTGTTATTCGTCCCTTTCATTGCATTTCTATTAACTGAGGCATGGACAGCCGTGGTTGCGTTGCCCGGTTGCATTAAATTTATTACAGTAGTGCATAAGCTAGACAAAGGGACGATAGTGATGTACTACTTTTTCCACATTTAGCAAGTCAAATACACTTCCTAATACATGTTATGCCCATGTGTTACACAACTCCATGCCTATGGCCCCATTCCGAAAATGCCTGTCTGCTCATGTGTTTCACCAACATACATCACGTCCAATGCTCCGTAGTAACCGAGCCTTGAGGGACCTAATCCCCTCCATCGCCACCAATGTCACCATATTCACCTTCTCCATCATCCACAAAATCGGCTGACAATGTTCTTTAAATATATTATACGTACTTGTTAAATATGCACGATCAACTAACAAATCCAAAAGCTTGGAGGGTGACACATGTGCTCATCCTTGATCTCCACCCTTTGGATCGCATCCGCACAAATACTTTTCTTTTATGTTTCCATTTTCTCAACAATGCTTCACCTTACTCTAATGCTGATGGATCACCAATTGATATGTTTCGTTAATCCAATGCTACGGCTACCACTCATGCATGACACTAAGGCTTGTAAGAAGAACTATGCCCAAACATGCTCAACAATATGTGTACAGTCCACTCGATAACCTCATTGCCCTTTGCTTATTGCCACCTGCATTGATGTTTGTGTTGCTTTGGACATCTTGTGTACTCAATATGTTACAAACTAGAATGTGTGACAACCATAATCACGCCTTTCCACAAGATAAAAATGTACACTAGTGATATCCTACTTTATTGATAATATTTATAGTGTCTATGCATTGCATATACATGGAGTGTTCTGTGTGTGCATATTTATGAGGATTACCACAACTGCTGTCTACTCTGCTACCATCCTGGGGTACTTCACTGCTGAGATCCTAGAGCAGGCTGAGAATGCTAGCAAAGGATCTGAAGGTGATGCGTATCGCCGCTCAGAACCTGCAGTTGCCCATTCATGGAGAAGAGGACCTAGACGCCATAATCTAGAGCACTATTGCTGGTGGAATATTAGGAATGAACACCAGGAGATCAATTTGATTCTAACTCCTTCGAGTCATAAAGATTTCTCCAAAAATTTCGAGTACCACATTATTTGGCCATAGCCTTCCAAAGGCAACCGTGCACCCGTTGCTGAACAATAAAAAAGTTTGCTATTTGAGATTTACAAAACATTTTAAGAATAGAGCATAACAAAATTGATTTTCATTAAATAACATGATTTTTTGGTTATATATAAAAAGAACTTTATCAGGCATACGTTGAGGTCAAAGTTTGTTACCAAATTTGCAGAAATGAATAGATTGGGCAAATTCGCAGAGGAACACATGAAAGAAGAATGGGTTCCGTAAACCATAGATATTACCTCAAGAGATATGCGTCTGCATGTACTTGCTTCTTCCTCTGACCAGATCTTGCTATCCTCTTTTATAGAGGTTGTCTCTTGCACTTGAGATGATATTCAATACTGGCCAATGCAAACCTATTAATATAAGCTTTGCATTCATCCTATTACCAAAACATAAGTGCAATTCATTAGAAAAAAATATGTGCAATTAATAATTTTATACCTACTTGGATCTACAAAAATATGTCAAGTATTTTCTCTTGCTCGTTGCAAAAAACAAGTGGTTCAAAAATCAACTCAATGTAATAGGGGTTTATGATCATCTACAGTGCACTCCATAGACTAAATTAAACCTTGTCGTTCTACTTTTGGTGAACATGCCTTCAGATATTTTTTTTGACAAGGATACCTTGAGATCTTAATCTGCTCCCAAAAGGGACCAGACAAAAAGAAATACAAATTTGCTTGTTTTGAAATATGGGGAGCAATTTGGCTCTCTTGGTTGGGAACGGTTCACTAGCTACTCCATCCTTGAATAGTATGATTTTCTTCAATTAGCCTACAAGATCTCAAATTGGTCAATAGATCAATTTACCATACGTAAAATAAATTTCTTATACCAAATCATCCGTGCTAGCTCCAGATTCCCGCTTGCCGCCATCACCAGTGCTAGCCCCAAATCTACAAATGGGGAGGCGGAAGAATGAGGGAGATGAAGAGGAGGAAAGTGAGGAAGATGGGGAAAGTTGGACCCACCGGCATCATCAATGCTGACCTCCATTGGATCCGGCTGCTCTCCACGAGATCTGGCCATACCTTTTTGCCGAATCGGGGCCATGGCCACCAGAATTGTTTGTGGGTACCCGTCTCGTTGCGTCCACACCAGAAAGGGAGGCACGCCATGATACTCGTTACCTTCTCAGCAGAGAGGGAAACGAGGGCGCACCCATGATCCTAGTCACCTCGGCTCGCATTGAGAGCAAGGGAGTGCCAAATCTCTAAGCCGATCTGGCCTCCTCGTCTCCACGACGGAGAGGGAGACACACCCTTGGTCCCTCCTCACTTCTATGGCGGAGGAATAGGGAGACGGAGGCCTGAGTGCTCCTAAATACGCATGGAGAGGGAGTGGCTAGGGATAGTACAAGCTTAGAGGGATTGAGATGATTGCGTCTCTAGAAGTCACCAACACCACGAGATAGAGAGGGGGGGGGGGGGAGCCATATATAGGGTGAAAAGCAACTGCTTCTTTGTGCGGTGGCTGGTGGCTAGGGTGGAGAGAGGAACTTGCGATTTAATAGTTAGGGTTTGGATGTGGGCTACTAAATGGGCCTCCGGCCTTTCAACCAAGCCAGGCCTTTTAGTGTTTGACCTTTGTTATTGGCTTTTAGGAGGTAGGCAACCTTCAACTGCTTGCATTAATAAAATATCCACATCTGGAAAATATATTTCGAGGGACATGCAACTATGAACGCCTTTATAAATGAAATGAACACCTCTAAAAATGCTTCACCTTACTCTAGTGTAGATGTATCGACAATCGATATGTTTCATTAATCCAATGCTAGGGTTACCACCTATGACCTAAGGCTTGCACCCAGAACTATGCCCTACCATGCTCTACAGTGTGTGTACAGTCCACTTGATAACCTCATTGCCCTTTGGTTATTGCCACCTGCATTGATGTTTATGTTGTTTTGGGCATATTGTCTACTCAATATGTTACAAAATAGAATGTGTGATAACCACAATCATGCCTTTCCACAAGATAAAAATGTACACTAGTGCTATCCTACTTTATTGATAATATTCATAGTGCTTATGCAATGCATATACATGGAGTGTTTTGTGTGTGCATATTTATGAGGATTACCACAGCAGCCGTCTACTCTGCTACCATCCTGGAGTACTTTTACTGTTGAGATCCTAGAGCAGGCTAGGAATGCTAGCTAAGGATCTAAAGGTGATGTGTATCACCCTCACAACCTGTAGCTGCCCATTCATGGAGAAGAGGACCTAGACACCATTATCTAGAGCACTATTACAAGTGGAAGTGTCATCCCGCAAATTTACAAGTCAATGATCAACAGGTCATCCAAGGAGTGCAGAACTCGGGGATCACTATACCACAACACCAGAATTAGCACCAGATAATCTGACGCTGAAAGCCGTTACAACGTCATGTGGTCTGACGCTGAAAACATATAGCGTCAGACTTCTGCAGTCGCAGTAAGTGCTGACGCAAAAAACATATAGCGTCAGACCAGACTTTTAGCGTCAGATAGTCTGTTGCTGTGAAAATTTTTAGCGTCAGATACTCCATTGGTAATGTTTAGCGTCAGATGCGATGTTACCAAACATATAGCGACAGACCATCCAACAATCGTTACATTTATAGCGTCAAGATTGTTCAACGGGGCAATATAAATAAGTAGAAAAAAATAAAAACTGATATTCAAGCTTTACAGTGTCCACATGTCACATGAAATTCTCACACACATATAAATCACACATAGGTACATATGACATCCAATTTGTCTTGAATCATATGTTTGTACACAACACATTCGTCAAAGTCAAGCACTAAATGAATACAGAGTTTCAAATCTTAAGGTTTGTGCTAACAATCATTTCTATGTTTCTAAGAACCCAAAAACCAAAAGGAATTACTTGCCAAAACTAGAGCACGTCCATTTGGTAATGTGAAGAATCATTTCCAGAAAGTAAAGCCAAGCCAAAGGCTTCCTGAAAATATATAATCATGTAATCAGCAAGTGTAGACAAGTTATGTAAAATTGATGTACATTATCTAAAGCACTAGACCTCATTTGTGTCTAAGTGCAACAAATGCCCCAGACCAATTTGATTTTCAATCATGTCCAACTTTGAGCAGTAAATCAACTTTCAGTCATTATAACCTTTATGTAGCTACTAGTAGTCAAAACTGCATTTAAATATTATGGATAAACTTTTAACAAGGTAATGCTGATTTGGCTAGTCTAATTTTTTAACAAGACTGCAAACTTTTAACAAGCCTTCTTAAAAATTCAGATTAGTAACATCTCCAATTCAGCACAAGTTTCAAATATACAAGAGCCAAGCTGCTGCCACTGCTCGCCTAGGATAAGAGCCAAGCTGTTAAGGTGATGAGTCCATGTTCCACCTCCTTTTGCTAAAGAACTAAAGCTGCTAGATGTTTGGGTAAGCCCCTGGAGCTTTATGACATGCCTCTCATCAGTATTAAAAGCTTGGGATCTAGACCAAATATTATAAGAATTTTTTAGAACAGCAGGTATGTTATACCAGATTAGTATAGTTCATGTATTATTGCGAGCACCTGAATCTTATGTCTCCATTATTAGTATAGTCACCTTTGTCCTATGTACTTATAATCAAGGCAAAAACTCAGGCAACATGCCACTACATTAGTGATCTCCTAACTTCATCAACAAATTCAGATCAACACTACGACCAAGTCCTAATATTCAGTAGAGTAGAGAGCATACTAGGCATAAGCCTACTCAATAAAATTTGCAATTTCTGGATCTGCACTTAGCATAGAAAGATGGAACTTGAATTAATTAATGGATCGGAAAAGTTACATGTCATTTGACTACAGCTAAACCAACTTGTCTGCAGCAACGTCTTAGATTTGCATTTTCACATATGCATACAGAAATTAACAGATCAAGCTGAAGCTCTAACTACTATCATGTTAGAAAACATAACAGGTAACCCTACTAGAAAATGTCTCACCACTGCTGCAGTTTAATATAATTCACTGCCAAACTCATCATCCCTCTTAGATTCTTCAGGCTGCAATTTTAATATATTGAATATCAGCTCCCCAAAGTAAATAGGCAATTTTAGTAGGTATACAAAATTCTAATGCATTTCAGTGGCCAATCTTGGCAAGATAAAGATAGCCAAACAAGAGGCTATCAATTTTACATATTTCATAGGTGAATCACCAAAAAAAAACACTTGTAGTGGGCATGACTTCTACCGCATCTTCTACGGAATTTTTACTTGCACATTTCGGCACACATCAGTAAGCAAAGCTCCTGGCCATTTTCAGTGACATGGTCCAGTCAATTAATCAAATGTAAGGAGCCATCTTACACACAGACTGTACAAAAACCCATAAAAGGAATAGGCAAGGACACTAGGTCATGCCAGGCTTCCAACACTACCTATCAACATATTACATAAGAGCAAATAATTCTAGCACAGCACTGTCTGCTAGCCTAGAAATGTAACTGACCATTCTAAAATCATAACTGATGAGCACAAAAAGGAATAAAGAGATGTGTATTTGAGTTTCTCAAGTTCTAAATTTTAACACCTACTATGCATACAAATCTGCAAGTGCGATATTACTAGGCAAAGTTCAGGGAAATAATATACCTTTGTTCTTCGAGCTTGGGATATTACTAGTACTATGAGCAAAAGATTTTTCAGAAGTGAATCTCATTGACAGGACTGTGCAGCAAGTGAATCAAGAAGACTAACCTCAGATGCTTCAGGCGCAAAGGTCATTGATTTCTGCAATAAGAAGTGCAATTAATCTTCTATAGGAAGCAGTCTGCTTATATACTGGGACACAAAACTGCTACACGAATTCACCAGCCGGCACCAAAAGAAATCAAAGAAACTTATTTTTAGTCTTAGGCACTTGAATGGAAGAGGCAGGGAAAGGCATTTGGACATACCCAAGGATCTGCAACAGAAGCACAAATCCAAGTCGCAGAGAAGGCGGAACCACTCCCAGTCGTGTGCTCCACCAGTGCAGTCACGGAGATGGGGTCGCTCCTGCTTGCGTGCTCCAACCCCTCGCTTGCTGCAGGTGATGCAGGGGTGGGCGGGACAAGCAGCACCAGGGGGTCGGCGGCGCTCCAGGCGAGGACGGTTAGGCGGCGCCGCAGCACACTAGCAGATCGAACAAGCGGCCATCACGGAGCGGGGCGCCCTGCTGAGCACCATAGTGACGACGGCTCGAGGCGGGAGGAAGTTGGGGGCGGACGGGAGGTGGCTGGGGTTGGACGAGAGGGAGCTGGGGGTGGCGGGATTTGGAGCTTGGGGCGGGGCAATGGAGGGCGGCGGCGGGCGGCCTCAGCACCCAGAGATGGCGTACAGGGATAGGAGGAAGAGTCTCGATCCGGTTCTGGTGTGTAGGCGGCTAGTTTGCGTAAGTGTGGGGGAGAAAAAATTTAGGGTTTCAATGAATACATGGGCCAGGCCCAAATTTCGCGCACCAACTGGGTAAGCTGAGCGGGAAGCTGCGCGGGCTTTCTAAAAAAGAAAAAAACTGAGCGGGCGGCGAGCGAGAGTGGGGCCCACTAATGTTTCGTCGGACGATCGACGGAGTAGCTTGTTTTAGCGTCAGATAGTTGGACCCTAAATTTCAGAACCTATAGCGTCAGATAGTGGCTCGCTAAATGGAGCTTTTGCGTCGCATGGTCTCTAAAATATGTTTAGCGTCAGATCATCTAACAGTAAAAAATAGATTTAGCGTCAGCTGCATGACGCTGTAAAAGTGTTGTGGTGTAGTGGATGCGCGCACATCTTTAATTTAAACTAAACTGTTGTGCGCTTCTCTGTGTGTCCCTACCGTTGCATAGGCTTTAGTTGCGCTATTGGGTTGCAGCTATCCCTCTCTGCTTAATGATTTCCACGTACGACTTCGGTTATTTGGATAGTGTATTTGTGTTGAGTTGCTAAGTTTATGAGTGCAAACCTGGATGCTTATTTAGTTATGTTAATCTCTCATATTCAGTTTATGTCAGTGTGTATATGTATACTTATGAAAATTACCATTTGTATTATGTTACTAAGAACACTTGGAAATATGTTTCATGATCCTTGAGCATCTCCCGTCTCATGGCATCCTCATGAAGCATTTTTATTTAGGTTCTACTTTCTTGGTAATACATCCCTAGCACTCCAATGCTAAATGGATCACCTCCACTAAATATGCCTTCTAGTTCTCAATTGTGCTCTAGATCAATGCAATGCCAGAGGCAGGGGCTAGTGTAGCCCAAGGCCTATGCTTTCTACTCCATTTTATCTGTATGGTCCGCTCTACACCATCACACACATTCTCATGGTTTCTAGGTGTTTTTCTAATATGTTGTGCCTATGCAGAGTTTACCATGGATTTTCGCTGTTGTGCTTTCAATTCCCTATTGGACATATCAACCATCAACTAAAGGACTCACACAAATGGTCGTGTTGGTGCCACTACAGTTGTCAACTCTACTACCATCCTCGAGTACTCTACTAAGGTTCTAGGGCATGCTAGGAACATATGCAAGGATCTCAAGGTGAAGAATATCACACCTCACCATCTGTAGCGGGTCATTCATGGAGATGCATGAGGAGCTGCGCACCATCATCAGGGGCACCATTGCAGGTAGAGGTGTCATCCGCACATTCAAAAGTCACTAATCAATAAGTCCTCAAAGGAGTGAAGACATGGGAATGTGCATCTTTAGTTTAAACTGAGTTTTATGTGCTTCTCTTTGTGTCCTTGTCATCGCATAGGATTTTGTTGAGTTGTCATGTTGTAGTGATCCTTCTATGTGTAATGCTTGCCTTGTAGTACTTCTTCCGTTAGTTTGACATTGTATTTGTGTTGAGTTGTTGACATCAAGGGTGCAAATTTGGATGCTTGATTAGTTATGCGAGACTATATCGTATTCGGTTTATGTTAGTATGCGTGCATATTTGCGAGAATTACCATTTTATTTCTTTCTAAGAATACTAGGAAATATGTTTTGAGATCCCAGATCACCTCCCTTCCCATGGCGTCCCGATGTAGCATTTCTATTCTCATTCCACTTTCATGTTAACACACATACCTACGCACTTCACTCCAATGCCAAATGGATCACCTCCATTAATAATATGCATGACTTCCCCACAAAGACAACCCTATCTTTATTCTAGTTTTTCTAATGTGCTCCACATCAATCCAATCCTAGACGGCGCCTAGTACCCATGGCATGAGGGCATAGTCCAAGGCCTATGCCGAACCATGCTCACCATGATGTGTATGGTCCACTCTACTCCCTCACACCCCATCTAATGGTTTCTATGTTTTTTCCTGTTATGTTGTGCCTATGCATAATTTACCATAGATTTTCACTAATGTTCTTTTAGTTCCATATTGGACATATTCACCATCAGCTCAAGCAAAGGACTCACAAAAATGGTTATGTTGGTGCCACTCCAGCTATGTACACTGCTGCCATCCTAGAGTACTTGACAACTGAGGTTTCGGGGTAGGCTAAGAATGCACATCTCAATGTGAAGCGTATCACACCTCACCATCTGTAGTTTCCATTCTTGGACATGAGGAGCTTGATACCCTCATCAAGGGCACAATCTTTAGTTGGTCATCTAATCCCTCACATTCACATGTCGTTGATCAACAAGTCGTCCAAGGAGTGAATAGAGATGTTCATCTGTACTTTAAACTAGAATTTTATGTGATTCTCTATGTGTCCCTGTCATCTCGTAGGTTTTATATGAATTGTCAGGCTATAGTAATCCTTATATGTGTGATGCTTGCCTAATACTGCTTCTGGTATTTTGACATTGTGTTAGTGTTGAGTTGTTAACTACATGGGTGCAAACCTAGATACTTAATAAGTTGTGTGTCTATCACGTATTCATGTTATCAGTGTGTGCATGCATATTTGTGTGAATTTCCATTTGGATTCTATTCAAAAAGACTAGGAAATATCTTTCTAGAACCATGATTGTCTCCCTTCCCATGGCGTACTCATGAATCATTTCTTTTTTGGTTCCACTTTCTTGGTAATACATCCCAAACACACCTTACTCCAGGGCCAAATGGACCTCAACCGTTAATATGGCTTCCCCACAAAGCCAACCCTTTTGAGCTTCTAGTTTCTCCCATGTGGTCCACTTGAATCCGTTGCCAGATGGTGGAGGCTTGTGCCCGTGCCATGAGGGCCTGGCCCAAGGCCTATGCCCATCCTTGCTCAACATTATGTGTTTGTTCCACTTTACTCCCTCACACCCCTTCTTATTGAATTTATATGTCTTTTCTTGTTATGTTGTTGTGGCTATGTAGAGTTTACCATTGTTTTTCACTATTGTACTTTTTGTTCCCTATTGGACATACCCATTGTCACCTAAAGCAAAAGACTCACGTAGATGGTCATGTTGGTGCAATTGTAGCTATCTACTCTACTACCTTCCTAGAATTGTTCGCTGCTAAGGTTCTAGAGCTGGCTAGGAATGCTAGCAAGGATTTGAAGCTGAAGCATATCACCCTCACCATCTACAGTTCTCCATTCTTCGACCCGAGGAACTCGACACCCTCATCAAGAGCACCATTATAGGTGGAGGTGTCATCCCACAGATTCACAAGTCGATGATCAACAAGTCCTCCAAGGAGTGAAAACTAGGAGATGTGCAACTTTAGTATAAACTATACTTTTTTGTGCTTCTTTGTGTGTCCCTGTCGTCGCATAGGCTTTATTTGAGGTGTCAAGCTGAAGTGATCTTTCTCTATGTAATGCTTGTCTGGTACAACTTAAGGTATTTGGAAATTGTGTTTGTGTTGAGTTGTTAACTTCAGGCGGGCAAATTAAGCTAGATGCTCACTTAGTTATGTGACTATCTTGTACTGGGTTTATGTTAGTGTGTATAGATATTTATGAGAATTACCATTTATACTATGTTGCTAAAAAGATTAGTAAATATGTTTCCAAAATTATGATCATCTCATTTCCCATGGCGTCCCTAGGAAGCATTTCCATTGGCGTTCCAGTTTCATGGTAATACTCCTACATACCTTACTCCAATGCCAAATGGATAACCTCTGTTATTAATAGGGCGTCCCCACAAAGAACACCCTTTTTATTTCTAGTTTCTCAAATGCGCTCCACTTCAATCCAATGCCAGATGGCAAGGCCAGTGCCAATGGCATGAGGGCCTAGCCCAAGGCCTATGGCGAACCTTGCTCAACATCATGTGTATCGTCCACTCTACTCGCTCACAAACCTTCTCATGTTTTTTAGCTTTTTTTCCTGTCATGTTGTGCCTATTAGAGTTTACATGAGATTTCTACTGTTGTGCTTTCAATTCTTGTTGGACATATCCATCATCAGATGCAGAAAATGACTCAAGAAAATGGTCGTGTTGGTGCCACTATAGCCGTCTACTCTGTTGCCTTCCTATGGTACTTGACTACTGGGAATGCTAGCAAGGATATGAAGGTGAAGCGTATCACCCCTCGCCATCTGGAGCTGTCTGTTTGTGGAGACAGAGATCTAGACACCGTCATCAAGGCCACCATCGTAGGTAGAGATGTCATCCTGCACATTCTCAAGTCACTGATCAACAAGTCTTCCAAGGTTTGAAGAGACTAGGTGATTTTTTTTCGTCCTGACGTTGCAATTATACTTTGAATAGGTTGTGGGTGATGTGGGGCGGGGGGGGGGGGGCTCAGTTTTATCATTTGTGCCAGTTGGTTTGTCTGGTTGACTGATCTATTCAGATATTCTACTGGGCGAGAACATAAAGCCTATTTCAGTCAATCTGGCCATTTCATGGTTTTATGTGTCGATGTACTTTGTGCACATAACACACATTCATATCATGATTATGTTTAATAACTACCTCAAATACCACACAACCAAATTGTTACCCAGTCACCTAACAAGCATGCACACTAATGTGCATGCATGACATGTATCCGATTCTCCTAAAATGCATACACACGCTAATGGCTTACACAAGAACGCACATGCAAGTCATATTGCACGTAAAATTCTAATGTGTCACACGATAAAAAAGTTGCATACACACGGTAAAAATCGTGTCACGTATCCCACTCACACCTAAAATGCATACACACGAAAAAATTAATATATAAAAAAGATTTTAACATTTCAGAGATCACGCATGCATTAATCAAACTAGAAAAAGGATTTATTTTATATCTAAAACTTCTCTTATTTACCGTATTTTCTAAAATAAATAATTAATAATTATACATTCATCTATTACTTCTAGAAGGTAATAATCAACGTGATTGTGCGATCGAAATCAATGAACGACTCATTGTCCTTTGGGATTACCATAGCCCTACCATATATCTGGAGAATAAGCAGCTTTTTTATTTTTTATGGATTGTTAAAAAATGTGCTAACTTTTTTGTGATGTCCTCCTGCCCCAGACGCCTCACACGCTACCCCTGCCACACCTCTAAAGTCTTGCTACACAACCAGCCACCACACCAAATGGATCATACCTCA
Organism: Themeda triandra; assembly: GCA_018135685.1. Taxonomy (NCBI): domain Eukaryota; kingdom Viridiplantae; phylum Streptophyta; class Magnoliopsida; order Poales; family Poaceae; genus Themeda; species Themeda triandra. The sequence continues at coordinate 67,041 of JAENPR010001009.1, forward strand.
TTTCATTCATCTAGGGCTTAAAGTTAACCTGGAATAAATTTCAACACACCTAGCCCCGGTGACCACCAGGTAATCCAGGTGACCGAACGCCACCTCTAGGTATCGAAGAGCAAAAAGAAAAAGGAAAAGGGGAAAAAACAGTTAACGGCAAAGCAACTTTGGAATTGGTCATTCCCACTGAGCCAGCATGCCTTGCTCTTCACCGTTTGATCAGACCTCCATCTGAGCTTATCTGACAGCCGATTTTATTCCCACCATAGCCAAATGCAGCAGGTATCCAAAACCCTACAACTTGTCCCATACCATGACATGGCCCTCCTACCCATCTATGTGGCCTTTAAAAGTGGATATTAGGTATGAACACCAGGACATTAATTTGATTCTAACTCCTTTATAAGTCATAATCATTTCCCCAAAAAGTAAGAGTCCCACATTGGTTAGCCACAGCCTTCCTAAGACAACCGTGCACCCCTTACCGAACAATAAAAAAGTTTGCTATTTTAGATTTACAAAACATTTTAAGAATAAAACAAACCACAATTGATTTTTCCTAAATAACATGATCTTTTTGGGAATAAATAATAAGAAAGTTATCGGTCATACTTTGAGGTTAATGTTTGTTACCAAATTGCCGTAAATGAATAGATTGGCAAATTCGCAAAAGAACACATGAAAGAAGGATGAGTTCCTTAAAACATAGATTTTACCTGAAGAGATACTATTGATGGCATGCTTGTGAATGAATACATGCGTGTACACGTGCTTCTTCCATTGCCCTGATCTTGCTATCTTCATTTCTATAGGCCAAGGCAAACCTATTAATGGGCGCGGAGCCAGGATTGAAACATCGGGGGGGGGCGATGTCCGCGAGAATTTAGGATTCAAAGCATGGGAGCCAAGTATTGGTAATGATTTTTAGAGTCTTATAGCCAATAATCTTTAGTTATTTACTAGCCAAAGAAAGTCAGAACACATCAAATAGAAGCCATAAAGAGTGAAAAAATATGACAGCAAGTAAAATAAAAACAACTTAGCTACATGTATCCAGTCCAAAAAGTACATTTAATGAAGTAAAATTCAAAGTTGTCGATTTATAGATGCAATTGTATATCCATTATTCATAGTCTTTGTGCTATATCCTATTTTAGTGTGGTGGTTTGGAGAGCAAAACAATTGGAGTATGTACGGAGTTGCATGTCAGAAGACATTCAAATGGACACGGGAAGGAAAACGCAAATTGACATAGCTAGGAGCTGAAGGAAAGCCACACACTTACTACCAAGACACCTACACAAACTATGTGGAGGAACAAACTGCATGCACTAATTTCCATAATTAGTTTATAAACATAGGTGTAGACACAAAATGTGGCGCACCGTGTCTCACACACAGCAAGCCGGAAAGTCTAGCTTCAATCGGGTGCCCGGGCGTCTGAATCCGGAAGCGTGCCAGTCGATTTGACCTGAAAATTGACAAGGGATGAAACTGTGAGATCAAAACTGGAACGTGCTGGGCGAGACCAGACAGTTCCATATTTATGGCTCTGAAGCCACTTACGACGACATATAGCTATAGAAGCTATCTGCCAACATGTCTGCGATTCATTCGGCTAATGTAACATGAATGATGTGAATAGAACTGAACTACCGAATACGTATATATGAAGACATGTCTGAGCAAGATTAAACCATTAAAGCATATCAAACTATATCTCAGGTTTAAAGCATCATCAAGCACGAATAATTAAAGATAGGTAACTTGTAAATCTAGATCTACTAAGATAAAACATGCATAGGCCAATCCAACTAGTCTGCCGCACGTCTAGCCTTCATAAACCCATCGAGCATAAACCCAAGCAAGCTAATCCACCGCATGATACCACTCACTATGAATTTGCACCACTCTTTACTACTAGATCAATCCACCGCATGATACAATCTAACAATAAAAAGCTAAAAGCACATAATTGCCTAAGCAAATCTATAAATACTCGTTACACGTGTAAGCGTAACCGTATCGGCAAGATTTGCCGAATCGGGGTCCATGAAGAAGGAACAAACAAGCTAGCACAATCTAGAGCAAAGCAAAGCCTACATCTACCGCACGATATCCAGCTTTAACTAAGATCTAAATGCTCTAACTCACTTGAACCTGCAACATGTAACAATCTTGATTAATCTAATTCGGCTATATGAACTCGGTCTACTCTATATTGAATAAATGAGAAGGGGTGATCAAGAGCCGAAAAGAGTATCAATCTAGATTGGGCAAAGAGTGTTGCAAATAATTAAACATTAAAATAAAGCATGCAACACGTGGTAACTTAATGAATCTATTAGATCTTGCCAAATCTAAAAGAGCCGATAACTATCTTTACTCATGTCTTAATCCGCCGCACGATACAAGGCATAAGCAAAAACTTCCCATCATTAAGCTTAAATCCACCGCACGATACTAAGCAAAACGAATGAGACTACTTGCATCATAATCTAAATCTGCTGCACGATACTAGACATGATAGCAAGGTTGCCGGGACTTACGGAGGTCGACGGATCGATTGGCCCTCTCGAAGAACTCGACGACATGACTAAAGGACTTGAAGGGTGGCACATAGGCGGTTGTATTGAGTTGGTTGTGAACCCCTATTACAATGGTCGAGGGATTATATTTATACGGACGGGACATGAGTCCTAGACGACTACGTCTTACTAAACAAAATTGGAAAAAAATACATAATCTTGACTCTAACCATAATCGAATCCTTGATCATTATGACTCCTTCCTCTTTAGGACAGCTCCTCCTTTCCTTCTTCGCTTCCTTAATGAAGCCATCGCTCGATCAGGAACAACCGACCGCCCGATCATTTGCCGAACATATGGAAAGTTAGCCGACCGCATCCATATTTGCCGAACCCGTCTCTCGTCAATCGCGGGCCCTTTGTCATCTCCTTTACCAAATTTCGGTGTTAACACATGCCCCTCAATTTTGAGATAAAAGAGATTTTATTTCGAAATTGACCATAAGCGCCTTTCGCCTAGGTCGCACCACCGACGCCCGCAGCCCGCCACTTGAGATCTGAGCTTGCTACTTCTTTCAATGGCGACGGAAACTTCAACCAGCTCCACCATGGCGACGGGAACTCAAGAGGAACTCCTGGAGGTAACCCTACTTGCTTTACTCATTTGGCAACCTTTTCATATCAACTTTTTGATGTGCCTTCAACTCATCTATTCCTATTTTTGAAGGAAATGAGGAACGAGATTTTAATCCCTAATCTTGCACACCCCGGGTCGTTCTTTCTTGGCCCAATGGGAGATTCTAATCCGAGGGAGTTTGTTGAAAAAGAAACCCTGAGGATTTCGTTCAAATCCAAGATTGCTCCTCCAAACAGGTGGCCAAACACCTTCAAGACTTGGCCTCTTCCCTCAATTACAGGATGGCGCAATTGGTATCACAGAATGCAAGACAGAAATAGCGATTTCTGGGAATCACAGGACATTCAGCATTGCTTGGAGTTATCTTTAGCAGACATGCCAAGGAACGACTCCCTCCTGATAGCTGCATCCCACTTCTGGTCTGATGCCGTGAATGCATTCATCTTTGGTCATGGGCCCATGTCGATCACTCTGGCAGACATTTTGATGATGACAGGTCTGAACATCACCAAACCAGCATGCCCCTTCAAGTACAAAGGTACCAGCACACAGAGGGCAGTTAAGTCAGGAGGTGGATGGGCCAAATATATCCAAGATTATGCTTCAGATGGTGCTATGTCTGACAAGGAGTACAAAGCCTTCATGAATATGTGGCTATGCAGATTCATCTTCTGTGGCAAATCCAATGAGCCGACTCTGAATCATATAGTGATGGCTAAAGAACTAGCTGGAGGTAAGCTGATTCCCCTGGGCAAATATCTCCTGGGAGCTGTGTATCATATGATGCACCAAATTACTGTTCAGATGCGCAACCAGGGTGAAATCTCCTGTGTCAATGGCCCTTGGTGGCTTGTTCAGATGTGGCTGCAACTGTATATGCACCAAATTGTATCTGTTGATCTCCACAGTTTGGGTTTCCCATCAATCAACTATGCTGAAGGTGAAGATCCAAGACAGAAATCTTGCCAAACTTATGGTGAAGCTGGATCATCTATTGCCATTGACTTAGACCTTGGCCGTCTCTTCAAGATATTCTACAAGGGGTTTAATCAGATAATTTGGTTCCCTTATAGAGAAAATGAAAATTTGACTCTCCCTTGCAAATTTAACTATGAACTTGGCTGTACAGATAATGATTCCAAGGACATCTTTAACTCCTTCATCAGGCCTTGTGCCCTGCCAGCAGAGTTTCATCATGGCCAATTGATAAACTCCACTTATGAATTTTACAACACAAACATGGTTGCTAGACAGCTTGGACTTGGTCAATTGCCCCCAAGGCCATACTTTTCAAGCATTATAAGACCCAGGGAGACATTATTAAACAGCACTGAGGCCAATAAGGTCTTCAATCTTGGATGCACACTTCCTTCATATGAACCCAACCCTTTGGTGATAACTGAAGTTGCCCATCCTTCATTCAACCTTTGGTGGCAAGAGTGGCATTCTCATATTTTCAGCACCCAAGTTCATCCCCAGTGCCAGGCTTTAGTACCCCAATTCAATTCTGATGATGAGGTATTTTTCCTTCCTAGAGCTCCCTTTCATCCTTTGATCTTTTCTTTTATTCTAATCACTTTTTGAACAGGACAATGCTCCTCCAAGCCCCCCAGAAGTTCTATACTGGCAACCTGGTCCTGTTACTGCACTGGGACACAATGCTCCAACTTTAGCAGTCTTCAATAGGACCCCTGCTGATGAAACAGTGCTTTTGAAGGACCTAAAGAGAAAAGCTCCTTCTCCTAAAGATACTGCTTTCCCTAGGAAGACAAGATCAAAGAAAGCCAAACCACTTTCTCAGGTATGAATGCCCCCAGCCTTTTGCTGTCCTTGTTGGTATATCCATACTCACTATCTTCTTGACAGGTTCAAGCTAGTCAGAGTCCTGAAAAATAGTGACTTTGGAAGACTCCCTTGATATCTCCACTGGTCAGGCAGATGCCAATGAAACTGTTGGCAACACTGGTATGTACTTGCATTTTCCTTTTTCTCTTTTTCCAATCATGCATTCATCTTTCACTCCATGCTATGATTCAGATGAACAAGGAGAAGCAGCAGAAGAACCCATTCCTCATCAGATTTCAGACTTGTCAACCCTGGCCGTGCAAGAAGCTTCAACAAGCCATGAGGTTATCAATCCTGAGGCATCCATTGTGCCAATTACTCAGGATATTGACTCTACTTTGGAGGCAATTGATCAAGTATTTGCCGAAGAGGTATTATTCTTACTCCACTTGGTCATTTTTCCATTTAGACTAAATCATTCGGCTAAACTACCTTCTCTGTTCACCAACAGGATACTACTCATCCGCAAGCCAGTTTCTCCTTTATTGCTGAAGAGTTTGCTGGGGATGATGAAGTCTCCTCCAATCAGCAGTTATCATTAGAGAGTCAAGCCAAGCTGAAGGATATAATTTTATTCCTGAAAAAGGATGTTGTTGCTTTGACCCAAGATTCTAACAAGATAAGGGAAATGGCAGAGCTCATTGATCAAGAGCTTCCTTCCAATCTCAAAACTACTATAGATGCCTTATCCCACCTTGATGATCACTTTGCTGCTATCAAGAGGGCACATAAGAATATGTCCACCAAGGCTGACCTGGAGAGAGGCAAAGTGGATAAAGAACAGCAGGTCAAGGAGCTTTACTCTGACATCAAGTCAACCGAGCACCTCTTGAGCACTTTAGAACCAGAGCTGCAGGTCATGAGAGATGAAAGAACCAAACTTGAAGCTCAGCTAGCTCAATTGAATGCCAATATTTAGTCTCATGAAGCCAAGCTCGCCAACCTGCCACCTCTTGATTCGGCCAAATCCAAAATACAATCAGTCATCAAGGAGATGCGGCAAATCAAGAGCAAGTTATCAAAGATCCAAGATTCTGGAGAAGAGGACCAAAAAGCTCTTGATGCAGTCAACCGAATCAAGGCTGATGCTCTTGATGTCATTAACTCTTTTCTGAATGCATAGATACTTGGCTTGTATTTTGAAGATGCAAACATTTAGGCCTGACCCTGTCATGCTTGAGAACAATTTCCCTTTTTCTGAAACATAGAAAATTTTCATTTTTCTCTTTCTTCTCTGCTTCTGTTATCATTTGGCTTTTTCCGAATATGACTGTGCTATCAGGTAATCATATCAGCCGAATGCAACTGCTCTTCGAATTCAAGTCTGTGCTTTTAGCCGAATAGTCCTTGTCCAGCCATTCAACCAAACGCACGCCGGAAACTGAAACGATAGCAATAATGGGCTTGGCCCAATTCAACATCGGCCCATAAGTGTGAAAACCCTATTTCGTCGCTTGGTTTTCCCGGAGGTTCTGCCACGGCTCCCATCATTCATAAATAGAGCCACTCGGCTCCCATCATCACCACACCAAGCAGTTGCCATCCTCTATCTCTTCCACTTCCTCTTCCATCTCCAAGCCAAAAAACCCCCACCACCACCGATGGCGAGCGGCGGCGATCGCGGCAAGCGCCCGGCTGAGGATGAGGCGGAGGGAAGCAACACTCGGCGCCGGCGGTGAGATCTCTTCATCTCTTCGAGTCGAGTTGTCATAGATTTTATGTCTTTTTACCCGATCTTGATTCTTGCCCCCTTGCAGTTACTAATTCACTTCCTTGATCATATTGCAGGGGCGTCGGTATCACCGGCAACTACGTCTCCAACTTCGGGAGGCAGGTTGCCCGGGCCGGCACTCACACCCCTCCTCCTGCTCCGGTTCTGGCGGCGGGAGTAGGCAACCGCAGCAGTCGTCGCCTGAGGTAATGAGATTAATCCCCTCATTTTTTTCTTCGTGGTTTTTCTTGATAATCGATCCCGACTCTCTTCTTTGTTTCAGGACCGTGCGGATGGGTTCCGGCCAGTGGCATCTCCTTGCGCCGGCCGGGGCGGCTGCTGCTCCTGCTCCTGCTCCTGCTCCTATTCCGGTTCCGGCTCCTGCTCCTGCTCCGGCGCCGGCTCCGGCCCCTGCTCCAGCCTCGTCGGGGTCCTCCTCCGGCAGCTCATACCACCCCTATCCATGGGGTAGGGAGGACGAGGAGATCCCGGCGTACACTCGCTACGACACCGCCGAATACCGCCGTGAGAGGGACGAGGCGTGAGAGCTTCTTGGTGAAGAAACCAAGAAGCATGGGATCGCCCAGCTGGAGTGGGAGGATCAGAGCAGGCAGCTCTGCGAGGCCATCACCAGTATGACTTGTTCTCGAAATCTGCTTAATTCCTTGTCTTTCCCGATTTATTTGTTCATCGGTTTATGCGTTTTTATTTTGCAGACCTCTCCGAGGAGCTCAACCGCCTGAAGGTGGCGGCGACGGCGGTGGCCGACCGGGTGAACGCCCGAGGCCCGACGGTGGCCGATCGTCTGGAGGCGGTGCCTGGTCAGATTGATCGGGCAGCCCTCCATGGTGTGCGCCTCGGCACTGCTCTCGGCCTGGCAGGGGTGTCGTCCTGGACCGGGGACGAGTACACCGCCGTGCCAGGCGGCTTCCGGGATGGGCCTCCCCACGAGATCGACGACATTGAAGATCTCCTGGGGGAGTACGACGACATGCCCGCACCGCGGCCGACGCCACTAACCCGCAGTCGGTCCTCAACAAGCTCTTCGAGGAAGAGGAGTAGCTTGTATTAGGATTGGCGCGGGTTGTAATAAAAATTTTTAATGAAGAATGTTGTCCTTCCCCTTGTTCTTGCTTGCTCTGTTTGCAATGGCGCTTATTTGTCATGTCTGTTCTTGCGAATTTTTCATTCCTTAGCTAGAATCTGACTGTGACAATTTCCGAATGCAATCTTCCCGAACGCATGACGTCATTTTAGCCGATTAGATCTTGGTCCCGTTCCATGACTTGACGGTTTGTAGCGTAGCACTTCAATTCACTTTATCTTCTCTCGATAAACCTACCAGTGAGAGATAAAATTATAAATGTTCATTTACACTTTAAAAATTGCTCAAGGCGCTGCATCGGCTATTCTGTTCTGAAGACGATACACACGATATCGGCTATTTTTGCACTAGAGGCAATATATTAATATCGGCTACTTCTCTCAACTTCTTTTCTTTATTCTGAAGGTGATTTTCGTTCAATCGGCTAAATTGCATCCGAGTCTTGATCAAGATCCAACTTCAATACTTGGATAAAATTTCTTGAGGTATCTGCCATTGATAGCTCTCGCAAGCTCCTCTCCAAATAACGTTTTCAATATGTATGCATTGCCAGGTGCACAACTAACCACTTGAGAAGGACCTTCCCAATTTGGAGACCACTTGCCAAATGCTTTATTTTTTGTACCAATCGGCAATATTGTTTTCCAAACTAAGTCTCCCTCTGCAAATTGTTTGACCTTAACCTTTTTGTTGTAATACTTGGCAATACGCATTTTATTCCTCTCAATATTCTCCAGAGCTTTAAGACGTATCAAATGCAAATCTTCTAACTCATCTATCATTATATCCTTATAATCCTTCTCTGTCAAGTCCTTTTGTAACTCAACTCTCCTTGATCCTGACTGCAATTCCCAAGGTAGTACAGCATTGTGTCCATAAACCAACTCATATGGAGATGCTTGTGTAGTTCCATGGCAAGCCATTCGGTAAGCCCACAATGCTTCGTTGAGGACCAAGTGCCATTTTCTCAGCTTATCATCAATTTTCTTTTGAATGATCTTGATCATAATCTTATTTGATGCTTCTGCTTGGCCATTGGCTTGTGCATAATAAGGGGAAGAATTATACAGCCTTATTCTCATGCTTTCGGCAAAGTCACAAAACTCTGAAGAAGTGAACTGAGTCCCTTGATCAGTTGTTATGCTCTGTGGAATCCCAAACCTATGAATTATATGTTCTTTAACAAAATTGACCATATTCTCTGATGTAACCATCTTCAAGGGAATAGCTTCAACCCACTTGGTAAAATAATCTATTGCTAACAAGCACAAATTTGTGTCCTTTGCTAGATGGAGGATTGATCTGCCCAATTAAGTCTATACCCCATCCTCTGAATGGCCAAGGTTTGATTATGGGGTTTAAAGCAGACGCAGGTGCTCTATGAATATTGCCAAATATCTGACAATCTCGACAGCCTTTGTAGTACTCAAAGCAATCCTCTAATATGGTCGGCCAAAAATATCCAGCTCTCCTGATCATCCACTTCATTCGGTAAGCCGACTGATGTGCACCACAAGCTCCTTCATGAACTTCAAATATGATATTTTTGGCTTCTTCTCGACTCAAGCACTTGAGTAATACTCCATCTATAGATTTATAGTACAATTGATCATCAAGAAGCACAAACTTGAGGGCCTTATACCTGAGCTTACAGGAAACTCTTTTTGATGGATCCTTTAGGTAATTGATAATGTCGCATCTCCAATCATCATCTGCTTGGTCAGTATTGAAAGCACCCTCTTCAATAGCAAAAAGCTCCTGATTTTCACGATATCCAGAGGCAGTTTGAGCTAATTTGTTGGCTTCTCCGTTGTGCTCTCTAGGGATATGATGCAAAGTTACCATTGAAAAACTTTTCAAAAGTTCTCGACATTCTTCATGGTATTTTCTCAAAATATCATTTTTGCACTCATATTGCCCTGTTAATTGATTGATCACCAATTCAGAGTCACCAAATATTTCAACAGCAATGGCTTTTGCCTCTATTAGTAACCGAAGGCCTCTGAGTAAAGCTTCATACTCTGCTTGATTGTTAGTGACATGATACTCGATTGAAAAAGCAAACTCAAATACCTTTCCTCGTGGGGATATTAAAAGAATACCAGCACCACTACCTTTGTCACATGATGATCCATCGAAAAATAATGCCCATGGGGCAATGTTAACCATCTCAACAGATAGATCACGGTGTTGAGTAATAAAATCGGCAATTATTTGTCCCTTTACTGCCTTTGCCGATTCATACCTCATATTGAACTCTGACAGTGCTAATACCCATTTGCCAATCCTTCCGTTTAAAATTGGCATTGATAACATGTGTTTAATTACATCAAAACTAGATATTACCACACATTCGGCATTCAACAAATAGTGCTGAAACTTGGTGCACGAGTAATAAACACACAAACAGAGTTTTTCTATAGCCGAATACCTTGTTTCAGGATCTAACAGTTTTCGGCTAAGGTAAGCTATCACCCTTTCTTTTCCATCAAATTCTTGCATAAGGGCCGATCCTATTGTTAGGTTATCGGCCGCCACATATAGCTTGAAAGGCTTCTCAAGTTGTGGAGGTACCAATACTGGTGGTGCCTTCATATATTGTTTGATCTCATCAAAAGCCTTTTGCTGTATGTCACCCCAAACAAATTTCTGATCCTTCTTGAGCTTTAACAATGGAGAGAAAGGTAATACTCTTTCTGATAAATTGTCCTATGAACCTTCTCACGAAATTGATCTTGCCCAAAGAATGACCGCAACTCGTGAGGTTAGTTGGGGGCACAATCTTGTCTATTGCTTCCATGCTCTTATTCCCAACTTCTATTCCTCCTTTGTGGATCAAAAATCCTAAGAACTCCCCCCGAGACTCCAAAGGCACATTTATTTGGATTCATCTTTAAACCATGCCTTCTTGTGCACTCCAAAGTCTTCCTCAAATCGGCTAAATGTCTTTCATGATCTCTCGGATTTGACCACCACATCATCAATGTAGATTTCTACAATCTTGCCGATCAACTCATGAAAAATATAATTCATGGCTCTCTCGATAGGTTGCACCGGCATTTTTCAACCCAAATGTCATAACTATCCATTCAAATAGTCCAATATGACCAGGACATCTGAATGCAGTCTTCGCAATATCCTCTATTGCCATAAAGATTTGATTATAGCCATCATTGCCGTCCATAAAGCTGATAACTTCATAACCTGCTGCTGCATCCACTAGCAAATCGGCAACTGGCATTGGATAACCATCCATAGGAGTAGCTTTGTTGAGATCCCTGAAGTCTATGCATACTCTCATCTTTCCATTCTTTTTGTAGACAGGTACTATGTTTGAAATCCACTCTGCATACCTGCATGGCCGAATAAAGTTTGCTTCAATCAATCTTTCAACTTCTTTCTTTACATCGGCCAATACCTCCTCTTTATAAATCTTTCGTGGAGGTTGTTTAAAAGGACAAAAACCAGGCTTAATGGGCAATTTATGCTCAACAATTGATCGATCCAATCCAGGCATCTCGTATAATCCCAGGCAAAACAATCCTTAAACTCTCTCGGCAACTCTACTAGCTTCACTTTGTATTCTAGGTCTAAATTTGCACCGATGTACATCGGCCTTGGCTTTGAACTATCACCAACATCAATTTCTTCTAATTTATCGGCCGACATGAAACCACGACCCAGCTTGCCTTTGTTGCCATCGGTTGGATTGCCCATTAAAAATTACCGTCGAGCCGATCGCTTGGATCGGGTTGATCTCGTTGAACACGTTAACGGGACCCTCCTTCCACTTGTTTACCCAAAAGGCAATCTAGTCCATCATATTCCCGATGCAGGCTCCGAAGCAGCAACACTTACCGAATCATCAGCTTGAACTACCTCAACATTGTCTCCAATCCACTGAATAAGAATCTGATGCATAGTTGAAGGTATGCAGCAATTGGCATGGATCCAATCTCTTCCCAGAAGCTTGCTATATGCCCCCTTGCCATCAATAACAAAGAAAGTTGTGATTAAAGTTTTGGACCCAACCATCAGTTCCACATGCATAGCTGCACGAGTGTCAGAAGCATTGCCAGCAAAATCTCGAGGATCATGTCGATCGCAATAGGTCTTCACTTGTCATCCCAAGCTTTCTGAAAGTTGTATAGGGCATAATGTTGATAGCAGCCCCTCCATCAACAAGCATCTTGGTCAAAGGTTTGCCATTGACATATCCCTTCAAATATAATGGCTTCAAGTGACGATTTTTAATCGGCTTATCAAAGGCGCTTGCCGAGTCAACACAAGTTGAGCCATCGGATCTCGGCATTCGGTTTCATCAAAATCGAATATACTTCATCCTGAACATCTTGATCTTCAGGAGCCCTAAACTCCAATGGGATGAAGAACACCATGTTAGCATTAGCCGAAGGACCTTGTCCATCATCCTTTTTCTTAGGACGCCATACTGGCTTCTTTTCGGCTAATTCTTGCTTCAGCTCTTGGTTCCTCAAATGCTGAACTCTTCTTTTCTGGCTTTTCCTTGAACTAGGAGGGCACCACTGACCTCTTTGCCATCTATATGGGCTCTCTTCTGCATTGCGAGTGCTGCTATGAGCCCAAGCTTGATCTGCAAATCTTTTCCTCTGGTGTCCATCAAAATTATTTATTTTTAGGCGCCGATCGTCCTCGGAATTCTCATTCCAAGCCTATCATGGATGGGACGGTTGACCCGAGATTGCCTGTATTCCGAATATTGATCTTTGCATTCGGGGCAATTGTTCCTAGCGAGGCAACTTCAAGCCTTCATTCCAACAGTGTCTGAAGAAGGAACAGTTCCAATGAGACTGCTCTTGCTCTCTCCTGTACTCTTCTTGTTCTCTTCGGCGTACTTCTGCTTCATATCTCCGATGCTCTACCATGAACCTGCGCTTTTCTTCAATGAATTGCTGCTCCTCATCATGTTCCACTCTCTTTTCCCTCTGCCATTTATTCAACAAGTGTCGTGCTGTAACTCTGCGTTTTGGCTCGGCATGCATTCGGCAATCTCCTTTGGTTGCATCTGAAGTTTGGCCTTTTTCTGTTCAGCTATTTCTGAACCGAACTTGCTGCACCTCCACCTTGGTAACTTGCCGATCAGGGTCAACAGCACCACTTTCTTTGGCTCTTTCAGAGGTTAGAACTTTCATCTTTCCCTTTTCTTTAGATTCACTAGCATCAACCATGCCTACAGAGAAAGAGATCATGTTCTGGGGAAACGGCTGATTATCTACCTTCATCTTGCCGTCGAATCTCAAGTGTCCATCTTGAATAGCTTTCTGAATTTTCATTCTGAACACTCGGCAATCATTGATATGATGGGAGCTAGTATCATGATACCCACAATATTTCTTGTCCTTCACTCCTTCTGGGCGCGGCATGGGATGTCCTTCCTGTAGCTTAACGCGTCTTTCCTGTATCAAATACAAGAAGAGCTTGTCTGCTTTGCTAACATCAAAATCATAAGACCCTTTCTGCTGCTTTACCCATCGTTGACTAACCAAAGTAGGTTCTTTTGTCCAGTTCAGTTCTGCAGCAGCTATCTTGTCCTCATCCTCATATTCAGATGCCTCTTCCAGAAAACCCTGATACACATCAATAGTTGCACTGTTCTTCTAAAAACGAGCATCTCTCCTGAATCCTTGAGCTTGGTTGCTCATTGCTGTCAATCTCTGTGCAAGTTGCCCAAGGTCTTCAAACTCCATGCCGAATAGCATATCCTTGATGTGTGGCAACATTCCTGCAATGACCAACTGTGGTAGCTGATCATTGGGTATATTCAGAGAGTAGCACATGTTCTTGGCTTCTCTGAATCTGCGAAGATACTCCATTGGTGTTTCAGTAGTCTTCATCCTCATAGCCCACAGATCGACCATCTTCTTCTCATTGGTCCCTGTATAGAAGTATGCATGGAACTTTTGCTCCAATTTTGCCCATGTACCAATGGAATTAGCCCGCTGTGATGCAAACCATGTGAAAGCCGGCCCTGTTAGAGACATAGGAAAATATCTGATTCTCCAAGCTTCATCGCTAGCAGCCTCTCCAAGTTGCATTAAGTACCTGCTAATGTGCTCAATGGTACTGGTGTCATCTTGACCAGAGAATTTAGTTAAGTCTGTTGGTGGCTTTACTCTTGGTGGAAGAGCTACCCTATTGTACCATTCTGGAAAAGGAGACCGTATGCATATGCACGATTCTTTGGTTTCAGCCGAACCGGATTCTCGCATCAAATCAGCCATTCTGCTCAGGAGAACATCATTGGCATCTTGTGCCCCCTGTCTTCCAGAAGGTACCCCTGATGCACTCTTGTACCCTGGGTTCGGCAAAGCATTGAGAGCACTGTAATCGGTAAACTCATTATACCCATCTCCATAAACACTTTTCTGCAACCCATTTTCCACTGGGGAGATCTTGTAAGCAGATGCAGGTATTTCTGTTGTTGCACCAAAAGCTACTTGACCATGAGTTTGCTGCTCGGTCATAGGAGGCTTCTCTTTTTCATCATAAACAGCTCCATCCTTGCTTGAACCGATCATTTCTCCTCCCCCAATTGGATTCCCTGAAGACTTTTGGGTATTAAAAAACACTGGTCCACCAAGCTCTCCAAATTTTTCTTCAAAGCGCTTATCAACTGATGGACCGAAGGTGTCATCATGACTTTGCGGAAGGTGTTCAGAAAAGCTGTGTTGTGGTTCATCATGGTATCTCCCACAGCTTTGTAGATGACTCCAACCACCCTCTGCATCTCCTCTTCGTCAGTAATATCAGACTGACCGGCGAGAAGAACTCATGGCAGTGATTGCTTGACGATCACTTTGCCACTCTTGTTCTTGTAGAAAGACATCAGACACTTTTGCTGGTACTATTCCATTGCTTGTTCCACTATCTGGCGTTGTTCTGGCTGCAGCTTGTCCATGGTCACGTTCAGAACGTGATTGTTGTCAATCTCCGATCCCATCTTAAACTGAAAAGTGGTCCCACCGAGCGTGCCAAAAAGTGTGTAGACACAAAATGTGGCGCACCGTGTCTCACACACAGCAAGCCGGAAAGCCTAGCTTCAATCGGGTCCCCGGCGCCGAATCCGGAAGCGTGCCGTCGATTTGACTGAAAATCGACAAGGGATGAAACTGTGAGATCAAACTGGAACATCGGGTGAGACCAGACAGTTCCATATTTACGGCCCTCAAGCCACTTACGACGACATATAGCTATAGAAGCTATCTGCCAACATGTCTGCGATTCATTCGGCTAATGTAACATGAATGATGTGAATAGAACTGAACTACCGAATGCGTATATATGAAGACATGTCTGAACAAGATTAAACCATTAAAGCATATCAAGCTATATCTCAGGTTTAAAGCATCATCAAGCACGAACAATTAAAGATAGGTAACTTGTAAATATAGATCTACTAAAATAAAACATGCATAGGCCAATCCAACTAGTCTGCCGCACGTCTAACCTTCATAAACCCGTCGAGCATAAACCCAAGCAAGCTAATCCACCGCATGATACCACTCACTATGAATTTGCACCACTCCTTACTACTAGATCAATCCACCGCATGATACAATCTAACAATAAAGAGCTAAAAGCACATAATTGCCTAAGCAAATCTATAAATACTCGTTACACGTGTAAGCGTAACTGTATCGGCAAGATTTGCCGAATCGGGGTCCATGAAGAAGGAACAAACAAGCTAGCACAATCTAGAGCAAAGCAAAGCCTACATCTGCCGCACGATATCCAGCTTTAACTAAGATCTAAACACTCTAACTCACTTGAACCCGCAACATGTAACAATCTTGATTGATCTAATTCGGCTATATGAACTCGGTCTACTCTATATTGAATAAACAAGAAGGGGTGATCGGGAGCCGAAAAGAGTATCAATCTAGATTGGGCAAAGAGTGTTGCAAATAATTAAACATTAAAATAAAGCATGCAACACGTGGTAACTTAATGAATCTATTAGATCTTGCCAAATCTAAAAGAGCCGATAACTGTCTTTACTCATGTCTTAATCTGCCGCACGATACAAGGCATAAGCAAAAACTTCCCATCATTAAGCTTAAATCCGCCGCACGATACTAAGCAAAACGGATGAGACTACTTGCATCATAATCTAAATCCGCCGCACGATACTAGACATGATAGCAAGGTTGCCGGGACTTACGGAGGTCGACGGATCGATTGGCCCTCTCGAAGAACTCGACGACACGACTAAAGGACTCGAAGGGTGGCACGTAGCCGGTTGTATTGAGTTGGTTGTGAACCCCTATTACAATGGTCGAGGGCTTATATTTATACCCTGGACAGGACATGAGTCCTAGACGACTACGTCTTACTAAACAAAATTAGAAAAAATACATAATCTTGACTCTAACCATAATCGGAATCCTTGATCATTATGACTCCTTCCTCTTTAGGACAGCTCCTCCTTTCCTTCTTCGCTTCCTTAATGAAGCCATCGCTCATTCAGGAACAACTGACCGCCCGATCATTTGCCGAACATATGGAAAGTTAGCCGACCGCATCCATATTTGCCGAACCTGTCTCTCTGTCAATCGCGGGCCCACCTGTCATCTCCTTTACCAAATTTTGGTGTTAACAATAGGCTATGCTGCAGACCAAATAGAATGTTGGGGGGTGCCTGGACCCCTCCAGCACCCCCCCCCCTTCCGCCTTTGTATTATAAGCTACGCATTCAACCTATTACCAAAACATAAGGGAATTCATGTCAAAAAAACATAAGTGTAATTAATAACTTGGGAATTAGGTGTTTCTACCCTTTACCCCTTATTTTATAAATTTGTGATTTTGTCCTCGCTTTTACCCTCTATTCTAAATACGTTGCAAGAACTGAAATCCATTCTTGTATCTGATTTGGGTATTGCTGATTAGTTCTTAGTACTACTATAATAGTTGCCTATATCTATATCTAAAGTCCAGTTTTTCTACCAGTCCACATTTTAGTACTAGTAATGGTAAACTTACAGGAAAGCCTGCTGCCTGTAATACTAATACTAATACATAGAGGAAATGCTGTCCAGTTTTTCTATAAATTGTTGAGTTTTGCACCAATTGATTGTACTGTTATGTGTCAAAATTGATAAACTTCTGATTTGAAAATATGGGCAAAAAAACACATATATCAAGATAAAATATGGGTGAAAGCATATGGGGCAAAGTTTTCATTTGGTCCAAAAGTTAAAACCATATATTATAGGGACTCATTACAGACTTAGACTTTCCCTTTGTTTTGAAATAGCAGGGGTAAAATCACAAAGATAAAAAAACGAGGGTAAAGTCACCATTTCTCTTAAATGAGAGGGTACAAATGCAAAGGTCCCTAATAATTTTGTACCTGCATGGATCTACAAATATATGTAGTATTTCCCTTGCTCGTTGCAAAAAGTTGGTTCAAAAATAAATTTAATGTAATAGGGGTTTATCATCATCTATAGTGCACACCATAGACAAAATTAAATCTTGTCATTCTACTTTTGATGAACATAACTTCATATCCTAATCTGCTCCCAAAAGGGACTAGATAAAAAGAAATACAAATTTGCATGTTTTGCAATACGGGGAGCAATGGAGAGAAGGCCCTGTTTGATTACGGGAAATGTTCAATAGCTACTCCTTCATGTTTGAATAGTATTATTTGCTTCAATTAGAATACAAGATGAAATATTCTTCAATAGATCAATATCTCATATGTAAGATAAAGTTTTTGTACCAAATCATCTATGCCAAGTCTAGAGTCCCGCCCGCCGTAGTTGCCAACGCCAGCTCCAAATCTACAAAGGGTGAGGGGGAAGAATGTGGAAAACAAAGAGGGGAAGAGTTAGTAAAATGGGAGAGCTAGCCCCACCAGCAACGCTGATGCTGACCTCAAATGGATCTAATTGTCCTCCACCAGATCTGGCCATATCTTTCACCGAATCTGGACCTCAGCCAACGAATCTGGACCATGGCCACTGGATCTGTGTGTGTGCCCGTCTCCCTGCCTCCCCCCCGGGAGAGGGAGGCATTCCTATGATCCTCATTACCTCATCAGCAGAGCGGGATACGAAAGCATGCCACACCTCCATGATGATCTAACCTCCTCATCTCCACGCTAGAGAGGGAGCCACGCCCGTAGTCGCCTTCTCGCCTCCATGTCGGAGGCACCGGAAGACGGAGGTCTAAGTGCTCCTGAAATGAACATGGATAGGAAGGGGTAGGGGATAGTACAAGGGTAGAGGGAGAGAGGGAGAGAGACAAGCATAGGAAGAAAAGCGAGTGCTTCTTTTTGCGGCAGCTGGTGGCGAGGGTGGAGAGAGGATCTTGACATTTAATAGTTAGGGTTTGCAGTGGGCTATTGAATGGGCCTTGGGCCTTCAACCTGTTGCCGGTCCTTATCGACACTTTTTAACCGCCAACTCAAGACGAAAAAGGGAGAAATACATGTTCTTATACACATATACTTATGCTATTAACCGAATTCCACTTGTACCTGGAGTTTACCCATGTTTGCAGAAAATATACCAAGTATAGGGAATTTTATACCGAAAAGATGCTTTTCGGCAAAGCGTAAAGAGGCACAAGGGAAAGAGACAGGGAAAGAGACAGGCCCAACCAGAGCAGAAATGGGCCAAACCACCACGCCACGCCAACATACCTGACAGGAGAGGCTCACCGGCCAAGGTTGGTTGGGGGCGGCTCCAACCTGGCGCGGCCGGCCGCGCCAGGGGCGCGCGCGCGGCCCCCAGCCTGCCAGGTGGGGCCATCTTCCTGGAGGCGGTTCATTGAATGCAGAGGAGGGCGGTGCGCTGGTGTTCCTTCCATTTCTGCCCTCAAAACGACCTGCTCAACATATAAAAGGGGAGAAGAATTCATTTCCAACACACACATTCATTTGAGCCATTCTCCTCTACTCTTGTTTTTTAGCCTAGACTTTTAGCTTAGGAGCTAGGTTGAGCTATCAAGGAGGGCTTGTCTCCTAGGAAGAAGATTCATCACTTGGTAATATACTATGGAGTGTTCTTCCTATTTCATGTTCTTGTTCTTATTATGTAGCCTTGTTCATGAACTAGAGTATAGTTGCGTTCTTGCTAAACCTAATTCATATGAACTAGACCAATGTTCTTATGATCATTGCTTAGCATGTTCTTCATTGTTCTTATATGATCATATACTTTATAGGATTAGAGGTCCCGATGAGAATGGAGTAACGGTTGGTCGTTCCTTCGGGTTTGCCTATGTTCTAGCTCGTCCATCCGTAGGGTGGGAGTCCGCGGGGAATATAGGTAGTTCTCTAATATGCGGACGTGGTGTCCGGATACGAGAGAGACTTTGGATATGACGGCATGCCACGGTTGAGGGGTAGGCAGCAGGTGGTGACAACTCTGTCCATCCCTTGTAATCCCCCACGTCTGCATGTCGTGTAGGAGTTCATAAATGCCTCTATCGGCTGGCAGACCAGCTGCGTGGGTCTCCCTGTTACTTTAGGCTCTGACCCATCTCTAACCCTGTAGACTATATGACTTAGCTGTTCATGACATTGCTATGTATGACCTACCTACTCCACTTAGATTCATTCTTTATTCGTTCATTCGTTTATTCTTTCTTTTATACTTTATCATTGAGTTTGGCCAAATGTGTGTCCACTATCTTACAATACCATTATACTTACCCCTGTATAGCACTAGAGACACATTTTGATGATGTGAAGTCAAGTATCCATATCCATGTTGAGATACTTTCACACCATGCTTGCCTACAGGAAAATATAAATAACGATACCCTGAGAATACTCCCCAGGTGAAATGCAACAATGATAGATCCGTGCGCTTGCGGATGTTATCTAGAGAACACGACTATCACCTGGCGTTTCTTGGTGTGACCACTGGGATGTAACAATTCTAGTGATTGCGCTAAGAAATGCCAACACAACCGAGCTAGGCCTTGTAAGGATTCCATCTCTATTAATGGTTTATAGGAGGTAGGCAATGTTCAACCGCTTGCGTCAATTAAATATCAACATTTGTAAATATATTTTGTGCAAAGGGCAACTATGAAAACCCTTATAGAGAAAATGACTACCTATGAAAATCCTTATGTATTTTTAGGGCACGGTTGCATTTTGTGACCTCCTGCCTTAATGTTTCAGTATTGTCTTGCCAATATTTTGTGACCTCCCGACAACCATTTGATAAATATGTGTGTCAAAAATATGTTAAACATGTTATAATAGGTCAAAGGGATCCAGGAGTAGAAGTGGCGCTAAGACCGACAAATAAACGAAACCGAAATAGCACATATAATCTATTCTGACTCTGTGCCATGGCACTTGATCATAATAAGTTGTGGTCCATTTTTTTGACCGAAGTCAGCAAGGAAAACCCTAACCTATATTTTTTTAATTTTTTGATAATGCAGCCTGCTTAAATTCGCTCCCACGGGGAGTCGAACCCAGTCTGCTGGGTGCTACTCTGGTGCTTGTGGTCCATCCTTTAAAGATGTGACTTCTTTAATCTCAAAATAAGTCGGCACAGTGTTTAGATGTTCATAGGGTAGGATGAATATGCATGTGTGTTAGCGTCTTTGTATGTACTCGTGTAGTTTGCAAAAAAAAGAAAACAAGTACGGGGAATATTCCTTTTTGGAACATTGGCCACATGATATGGGAGAAAAAGGCACTAACTCAAATCAGTAATTATTAACTAAATATAATTAGCCTTATTGCCCCACGGTTTTTGCTAAAAAAAATAATTATTTGACTTTCAGTGTGTGGCCACAGCTAGTCCATATGAATCACCGTGGAAGAAATCAGCAATCAGCCCATGAGTTCGGACATGGAAGTCCACTGTGCCTTCTGACTTGATACGTGATAACATTTCTGGCATTCCTCACAAGTGCATCCTTACATCGGAAAGAGCATGGGCATCAGTGACATTCTAAATGATGTTAACGGGGTTTTGGGTGGTTTTCTTCTTATCTTGTCACAAACCATATTAATCTTCCTAAGAGTCAAATGCAGGGGGTGGCCCCTAAACTTGTCAATAGGTGCCAGATTGGTCCGGCCATGAATTAACTGATACACCACAGTCCAAATCAAGTATTCATGTTCGGAGGTGCTTATAGGGATAGATATAGGTTTGCGTACGTGTATTCATATTTGGAGGTGCTCATAGGGGTAGGGATACGTTTGCGTACGTGTATTCATATTTGGAGGTGCTCATAAGTATAGGGTTACTTTTGCGTAGGTGTATCCTTATTTGGAGGTGCTCATAGTGGGTACGTTTACGTACGCGTATTTTTACGGGCAAGTGTGCGTGCATTTTATTAACGTCTGCGTTGTTGTGTAATTCTGAAAAATGAATTTTATTTTAATTTTCTGAGTTATTAGAATATAATATGAAAAGGCACAACCGCGAAAAGGAAAAGAAAAACAACCCCGAGTTGGCCTCCTGGTTAAGAGGCCAGCATTTTTTTTTTTTGAGCAGCCGAGTCTGACACGGCTTGGGCGGCTTACGTGCATGGGCCTATATATTACTCCTCCCTTCCCCTATCCATGACGGTTGCGGTCAGCGATGGTGCGAACGGGGTCCATGACGGTCATCCTCCGCGGTAGTAACCTCATTAAGAAGAAGGCGGCGCCCCCCAAGAGGAAGGCGGTGCAGCCCAAGACCAAACGAAAGCCGGCGCAGCTCAAGAAGAAGAAGAAGAAGAAGAAGGCGGAGCTGGCCCTGTCGGAGGAGCAGAAGATGATGGCAGTGGCGACGAGAGCGGTCGACATGCAGAAGATCCTGAGGCTCAAGAAGCAGGCGATGGAGACCAAAGTGCTTCCCCCCTGACGGCCAAGGCCAAGCTGGCCAGTGGCGGGCATAGGTATTATCAATGCTTGAAATTGCCTCTCATTTCCTCTAGTTTCCTCCACAAAATTCTAAATTTGACTTAATTATATTCGTAAAGGGTATTTTGATCTTTTCTTAAAGGCTACCGTCGCCTTTGCCTTGCCGCACAAAACCGTCGCAAGGATAAAAAGGAAGATCCTATAATTACGGCGCCCGAGATCGTGCCTTCAAACTCACGATCCGGTTTCCCGCGTGCATCCCAGCCGACCGGGCCGCGGATGGCTGGTTTAGTTGGGCCAGCCCATCAAGAGGTCATCTACTCTATCTACTAGTTATATAAGTTTTATGCATCCACCTAACAAAACTAGATGACATTCCATGATGGTAGAATCTTTTTTCACTGTTTTTTTATTAGAATCTAACCGGCAAAGGAATGATTGATCTGTGCTAAAGTGATAAAGAATTCATCAGATCAGTCTCATGTATCGAATGAGTGAACTTGAAGCCGGGCGGCCAGCCGTGGTGGCTGACACTTGGAACATCGACAAGCGCAAGTGTACATGGCGGGGGATGCATACGGGCTGTGCTACTCACGGACAATTTGGTTGTTTGTCCTCAAAACCATCGGCGATGGTTTGGTGGTTTCGCCTCAAAACCATTGGTGGCGGGTTTGTCGGGTTTGCGCCTCAAAACCAGGGCAGAGGTCCCGATGCGGATAGACGGCACGTGGCGGCATCGGGGAGGTAGCGTGGAAGCGAGGCTACCAATGAGAAGGCGCGGTGGTCGTCAGATCAACGAAGAAAACCTGGAAGATTTTACCCTTAGAGGGTATTTGGGTTATGTGCTTCATGTAAGGGTGCTTTGGTCTTTTGACGGGCGTCTATATATATGAGAAGGGGCTGGTTGGGCAGCTATCCTTGGAGGGTCACTCTCATTTGTGTTGTGTTGAGAGGAGCTTAGAGTTAGAGAGAGGAGTGCCTCTTTTCTTGAGTTTTTTTGTCATCCATAGTTTTGATTTGCTTGGAGTGGCTTGTAACTGGATATCATGAAGTAACCCAAGGATCAAATTTCGTGTATCTCTGGTTCCCCTCTCCATGAAGTTTTTCTTTTTTCTGTGATTTTTGGAGCTATTTTTGGGGAATTTTCATTCACCAGATTTGAAGCGATTTGGCTCGTTCTTTTTGCTCAGTTTGATGCTTTGTCGAGTGATGAAATAGAACACGGTGATTTGAACCAATTCCAATCATGCATCAAGAAATCGGGAGATTTTCCTGTCGGGCGAAAAACTAAGTTCTTGGCCATGATCTGATTTTCCCAGAGATTAAGAATGGTTCAAGCCATGATCTTTTAGGAGTAGCTCGACAATGTTGTTGTGATTATCTATGCAAATTTTAGGAGCGACTCATGGAGGTTAGATTGAGTTCTCGTTGATCTTTGGCTCGTGGTTTTTCTGTTCGTGGCTGTGGAGCTTCTCTGCTCTGTTCTGCTTGTCTGGTTGGCAGGGGGATAAGCTGTGCGTGGGATTGGTTTGGCCAAGGGCTCGATGCTCATCCAGCAACCATGCTGATTGCTTTCCCAGCGCTGAGTGCTCCCTGTGCTTGAGCGTATTTCTTTCTCTTCACACTCGGCTGCGTGCAGACCTGCAGTCGTTCTTTCTGTTGTTGTTTGCAGGTAAAGCACAGCTACAGCAGCAGCGCTCCCAGCCCTGAGCGCATCACCACCGGAGCAGTCGTTGATGGTCAGGTGTGGCCATCGGCCAGCAGGAGCTGTCCCGGCGCTGTGTGCTGCAAGCATCGTGCTCGCTCAGCCTGAGCAGCTGCTGACCGTGAGGACCTGGCCTCCCATTCAGAATTACTCAACAGGAGCACCACTCCCCAGGTCGGGCAGCAAGCAGGTTCACACTCCCTCTGTCTGCTTGCACTTGCGATTGATTTCAGCTGGCACCTTTGCATTTAGAGTAGCACTGGTTGGTGCCCCTGCCGTTAAATCAATTCAGTTTGAGATTGGTCAGAAGAATTGCTCTTGCATCCGTGAATCACCAAAGTACCCTTTAGTAATGATTGGTTATTCATTGAGATATTTAATATTTCTTGGAATGTGTTCACGGTTGTGAGATTGGTGTCCAGTGTCGATTTTTTCTCTGCTGCAGTTCATCCTCTCAGCATATCTCTGAACTTGTTCAAACAGCTAGCAGGTGGCCTTCGAGAGGCAAGTGCAGTATCAAATTATTCAGAGCTAATTCCACTTTGTTCTGTTGAGTGCACGTGAATGAAATTCAAGTTTTGAGATGTCACTTTTGAGCTATAGTGTGGTGACCATTTAAATAATCATCAAACTAATCTTTGCTTGATTAGCTCAAGCAGTGACCGAGAGCAAGCTAGCTCTTTGTTTGGTATATATACTTGCAGGTAGCTGATTGGCAGTGCGTCCAGCAGGCTGTTCCTGTCCCTCGGCAAGTGCAGAGTGCATAAGTTCCTATTTTTCTTGAGCAAATTGTTGGTAGGCTGTGGACCTTCAAGTGTTAAGCAAATCCAAGTTTGTATTTGTTTTGCAGGTGGCTGCTTCTTGCCGGTAAAAATAAAGTGTGCCGATTCCTTCTGCAGTTTGGTCATTTGAGGTCTGATTTGAGTTTAGCTTTTTGCGTTGGCTTTCTGTGCTCGTTTGTGATATCCTGCTGTGTTCCTAGGGAACATCTACCCACTAGTAGGGTCGTGGACATCACAGTGTTTGATATGCATGTTTGGCGGTGAAGCTGGAACATTGGCATAAATATTTCGTAAGAAATTTTTACGCTCCCATTCACCCCCACTCTGGTCGCCGTTTTCGGTCCTTCAGCCCCCATGGTGGGTGTCAGTGTGACCGTCACGACGATGCTCTGTTACCTGGCCGCGTCCGTGGCCGCGGCCCCTAATGCTAGCACGTGGCGGTGACCATCAAGGAGACGACAGGGTGTATGGCCGCATGGCGTTGGTCGCACTCGTCTCACCAGCAGCATGGTGTGATGATCGCGTGGGCTACTGCGGCCCGAATGCCATTTGTTGACGTTTTCTGAAAGCTTGAACAGGCCTCATCCCTATATGTAAAAATAAAGGCCATGAAAATCTCAATTTTGTTCCTACATGACTGCACTAAAAAAAGACTGATTTACCCTTACTCAAAAATAAAATGAAAAATAAAAAATAGATATGACCCTATCTACTTTGGTACTTGGTCCTACCTAATTTGTTATTGTTCCGACCTATTTGGTGCCACTATGTACCTCCACTCGGCTACCTTGTACTTTCCCACCGTTCGATCTCGCCTAATGGATGACCCATTTTTTTTTCAATCATTGTAAAATTTCTCACTAAATACTGGCAAATTCAGTGTGTATGCTTTTGGTTTTCCCACTAACAGATCTCTTTTTCTGTTTTTTGTCTAGTTTGTCGAATAAAACAAATTCATGAATCGCCACCTCATACTTGACAAGCTAAAAGTTGGTCAATGTATGAGGAATGAAGTCATGATGCATCGCCACATCTACAATGTGTTGATTTTCCAAAGTAAACACTCAGTAGCAATATGATCCATCTAATTCTCTCTATTGTAAAGTGTAAGTTTTTATACTATGTCTTTGTTCCAAGGACTTAGTCCATCTTCTTCTCACTCCACATTTTTTATTTTGTTGGTGGAGTAGAATGGTTTTTTTGAAGAAAACTGTGGAGCTTGCTCCCAAGTGGGTGGAGTAAAATGGATTGATGGATCATTCACATCATCTCGTCACAAGCTAATACTTAGTACCTTTGTGAGGAATGGAGTCATTACACTAAATTTAAGGAGTAAACTCATGATGCACCATCCTAACTGAATGACAGGAGTTGACATACCAAATGCCGGCATAAATTTTTTATGCATCTATCCACTTGGGAATGAAGGAAGTATATCACAAATTGATAAAATCCCCTAAAAATACCATTATCTTGCCAATGTGATTGTCAAAATAATATCAAAGGTGTAAAATTACCATGGTATTTTACCATATGATTTGCAACAAAGTGATCGATATTTAGGCAAATCACCACGGAGGTACATAATCATGATCGATATTTAGGCAAATTCTGGCTCATTTTAATTTCAAAAAAAATGCAAAAAGTTTATAAAAAAACATGTGAACGTGGTATGTTGGAGCCCCACTGATCATATAAACAAGAAACAAAGAAATTGAAATTGCATCGTTAGTCACAAATGAGGATGTGTAGGGTCAAAATAGGTGTGGAGGCAGTCAGCATGGAATGGCAATTCAGAGGTCCATGCAGTCAGGCTGTCTGAGGACGTAAACGAAAAAAGGTCGCTACAAGAGGGAAAGAAAATGCAGTCAAGCCGTCATGGATTGTGCAATAGGGAATAA
Organism: Themeda triandra; assembly: GCA_018135685.1. Classification (NCBI taxonomy): domain Eukaryota; kingdom Viridiplantae; phylum Streptophyta; class Magnoliopsida; order Poales; family Poaceae; genus Themeda; species Themeda triandra. The sequence continues at coordinate 93,113 of JAENPR010001009.1, forward strand.
TTCTTGACATTGGTCTCACCAAACTCATAGTCAGCACTGAACAGAGGAAGGGGAAGGAAGACAGAGATTCAGTATAAAATGCTAATTATAGATTAATAGCCATATTACCAAATATGAGATATAACATCGAACATTTAACTGTAGCTAATCATTACTTTATAATAGCTACATACAGATAGTAGTTGCAGACATGCAGGTAAAGAGACATAATAGCTAGATGCAGACAGTAGTTGCAGCTATGGAGGTAAAGAGATAAAATAACTAGATACAGATAGAGATAGTAGTTGCCACCATTACTTCAAGTTAATCATGTTTCACGGAGCAACCTTGTTGAGGAGTTCGTCGAGTAGGGAGGGGCAGCTATTCTTCAGATGTTGGAAACTCTCACTTGCCATCACTGTCTTGAGATTGCCCGGAGACATCAGGAACTTGAAACATGCATTCTTGAGACCAGAGCAACCATGCTGTTCTGCTAGCACAAGGGTGGTTGCTACTACATCAGCATTGATTCCCTTGCACAAGATATCTTGGCAGATCAACTTTAGCCTCTCCATATTGTACCTGTCCGCCGCCACAAGTAGGTGCTGAGACATCACCGTCTTTTCTTCCTCTTCCATATCAGGCAGCATCAGCATGTCAGTATATATGAAGTGGAGAATCACCTTGAACACTCTTGCATCCATGTCGTCAATATGGACATGACTCGCAGTCTTCTCCTTCATCGGACCAAAGAGCTGGGCCATGAAAACGGATGATCTGGCCGCAAGCACGTACCTGTGCGCCGTGAAGACCTTGCCGTCAACTTGGAAGGTTACGTCCCCACCAACTTGGCTGTCTAGGAGGCCGCCCAGATGGTGATGCAGCTCTGGTGGCGGCACGGCGACAGGTTCTTCCTCTGCGTGGAAGTCCTTGATGACGGTAACATCACACCTTATCTTGAAACTGTCGTCCTTGACGTACAAGGATTCGAGTTCCGTCCCTTTTATGAACCGTGTAATGTTATGTGATACAATTTTCCTAGAGAATGTCCATCTGCTGTTGCTTCCAAAGGATGGTGAGTATACTTTCTCACCAGCATCGTCGACTAAATAGAACTCAAATTGTGTAAACACCTCGCCACTAGCAGCTGGATAATGGAGACTGAGTCGCAGGCTTACCCACTCATCGTGCCCCAAGCCACCGAGGCCCAAACCGCGAGGGAAGTAACCGATGTACCAGCTGTGCCCTCCGACGGTGAACGTGCTTGACTGGATGCTCCTGCCTTGAGGGAGCCCCTTCGTTCTGGAGTAACCCTCGACCTTGAGAATGTGCCAGCCCGTCACCTTCTTCGCAGAGGATGTCGACATGCTGCCGCCGGCGGTGCCGATCGGCATATGAACTGGTGCTGGCTGCCGCCTGCAGAGATCAGCAATGGGGGATTGTAGCGGAATAGTTGCTTTGCTGCCAGTCGCAGAGGCAAATGGGTGAAGGTTTTATAACGTAGACGAGACCCATGGAGCCCGACGGTTCACATATATCGCACTAGCAGTAATCGAGAATCGAGAAGCCGCGTCGGTTGACATTCACGCTGCTGTGTTCAATGCTGTACGGCAGTCGAGGAGTCGCCCTTGTTTCTGTTGCCGTGTTGGCACTCCCAGGCCCAGCCCAACAAGATTTCGGGAGTAATTAAAACGAGCACAAATAATAAATTCGCGCAGCATGTGAGAATTCCAGATACCAAGGCGCGTTGTGGGAGGCCCTGAATATGATTAATTGCAGCGCCAGACGAGGTTAGGCTAGTCTCAATGGGGATTTTATGGGCGTATCATGCACATTAAATACGGTGTCACATCAGCCAAAAGGGAATCTTTGCATGAAATGGAGAGGAGAGAGAAGAAAAACGTTTCATCCCGGTGAAACGCGTGAGCATTGTTTCCAACCACTCGGAAACTGTGTGAAACTCGTGAAACTCCCATTGAGACGCATGAATTGTTTCATGGGCTAAAAATAGAGAAGTGAAATCGTAGAGAAGAGAGAGGGTGAGACCCATGCAACTAAAAATAGCAAGTGAAACCGTGCAATGAAACGGTGCATTGAGAGAGATACTTGTTTCATTTACAATTTCATATTTTTGGAAACTGTGAGATGAAACGTCGCATTGAGACTAGCCTTAGAAGTTTAGAAGCAGTTTCGTCAGAATACTATGCAGCAGTCTCCTTCCCAGCAACGGTCTGAGGTGGTGGTGGTGGTGGCACTAGGCCCAATATCGATTTGAATTTGAGTCTTGGGTCTTCTGTGAATGGGAACCCAAGCGATGAGGCCCCTTCGGTTGATGTGCAATGCCAGCGCTGTCATTCAATTGGCCACTCGATATGGGAATGTTATGCCCCCATTAACTGTGATGCTTGCTTAGGGTGGGGCCATATCGCTGCTAGTTGCCCCGAGAAGCTGAAGAGGCTCCAATTAAGTCTGAAGGGAAGGCAGCTGGATAATTTTGCCATCAAATCCTGGGATAATCTTGATGTTTCGTCCTAGTTTCGACCCCAGAGAATGACTGTTGGGCCCTCTACACCCCCTCGCTTCCCTAATTTCATCAAGTGACCAGATGCCCCCAAGGCTTCCCGCGTTCTTCAGGGTGGCTTATTTAATAAAGAGCAGGAGTCTGATCAGTCTCTTTTGCATCTGCTCTCCAAACCAGTCCACCGTGCTCCACATTCTTCCCGTGAACAGCTATCTGTTGATGAAGCGATGGCCGTTCAGCTGGCTGATCGGAGACCTTTTATCCCTCGTGGGATTGATCACATTGAACTTCATGCTCGCAAACCTGTGGAAAGGGTGGTTTTGCTGCGTTCGAGGCCAAGGCATCAGAATCTGGCCATTGTCTCCATTGATCCGATGCCAGAGCATCAGGTAACCTTCCACGCGATCCGCAATGTAGTCACTGACTTCCTCAATAATGTTCAGCATGTGGAGGTCACCAATATTCAACCTACTCACTTGGGTCAAGCATACATTAGATTCAGGAATATTTATGATAATGATAGGTTCATTCAGCATGCGCTTTTTCAGTTTGGGGATATCTCTATTAGGTTTGTGCATCACAATAGGGGTCACAATTAGTGTGCTGTTAACTTCAACAGGGAGTGTTGCTTGCTTCTGTTGGGTTTTTTTGCCTGATTACAAAGAGGATATTTATGTGGTAAATTCTATCAGCTCTTTTGGCCATGTCCTGTCATGGGTCGATGATGAAAATCATATGTCTAGGTGCTTGTCAAGGCTCGAGTCATTGATTACGAATCGGTTCCTCAGTTTATTGTTATGGCTGAAGGGGAAGGGTTTCAAGGTGAATCTTGGATGATCCAATGTGAGACATCATGGTGGTGGTATTCTAGGTCATAATCTTGAGTTGGAATTAGAAGATGCCAATGATCAAGCTGCTGACAATGAATGGGATGCTTGGCCTGAGAACCAGAACCAAGTCAACATCCTTGATCTGAATGTGGGCAATGAGCTGGCCAATGATCAGGCTGATCAGGGGCTCCTTGATTTTAATGTTGTGGCTGATATGGAAGAGATGATTGTGGACCCTGTTTTCCTTGGCCCTCTACCACATTTTGGAGCTTAATGACCTGCTAAATCTGGTTAATGAGGAAGAAGATGATCTGAATATTCCTGACTTGGAAGATGACATTGTTAACCTTGCAAATGTTGTCCATGTGGTCCAAGTTGATCTCCCTATTCTTGAGGGCCTGATTGTCAATGTGCTCCCTCTTGAAATTCACGAGGCTGATCTCATGAATGATGAAGAAATCCAGCAACAACTACAATATGAAATGCAACAAAATGAAGAAGTACACCAGAATGGACCCAGAATCTACAAGTTGGAATGGTGCTTATCAATGATGTTCAATGGCCCTCACTCTCTGCTCCTTCTCCTTCTCTGTCCTGGGAGAATCCATGGGCCAATTTTTTCTGCCTTGAAGTGGGCTCCATTCCAAAGTACTTGGTCCCTCTAGACTGGGCTAATTTTTTCTCTGCTGTGCTCCTAAGTCCTATGCACTTTGAAAAGGCCAAGCAGCTCATGAAAGTGAAAGGTCTACTCTCCAACATCAGCACCTCATACAGCATTGGGTTTCCTCTGCAGATAAGTGCCCTATCAGCAAGCCTATTTCTTGCTGCTCTCTTTTGAGATTGAACAAAAGTTTTTTGAGCCGAGAACAAGGAAGTTCTGCTGTGGTCCTTTCTGAAACACCACCTGCTGTGATGGATGTTAAGTCTCCCAAGGTTAAAGGGAACGGCAAATCTGTGCTTGTGGAAAGTTAGTTGAGAAGGAGCCCTCGGCTGCTCCATAATAATAAAGGTTTTTACAACCCTGTATGCAAAGAGAAGCTCTATGTGGGCTGCAATGCCAAACCCCTTCTCTCTCTCCTGATGTCATCAGGAATTTGTGCACCACACTCTCTGATGTGGATAAGTCTTTGGTGGGAGATGAAGCCCTGGAGGTGAAGAAGAAGACTTTTCCTATTGGTACCAACAAGCAAGCCCTGAAGCGTTCTGAAGATGTTGACTCTGAAGCCCCTGCAGGCAAGAAGAAGAATGGGAAATCCTCAAGTGGCGCCGCAAGCAAGGCCAAGAACACTAGGGCAAACAAGAAGAAGTCAGCTCCAACTTTGTAGTAGAATTTTTTTATTTGAATTAATTTACTCCTTAAAAATGTGTTTTAAAAAAAACTCTTTGCCAAGTGCCAAAAAATACACTTGGCAAAGCCTTCATTGCCGAGTGCCAAAGTGACACTTGGTAAAAAAGCTCTTTATAGATTGTTACACTCGACAAAGAGCTTCTCTGCCGAGTGTCACCTTTGGCACTCGATAAAGTGCTTTTTTATCGAGTGTCAAATTTGACACTAGGCAAAGAAGCTCTTTGCCAACTATCAAATTTGGCACTCGGCAAAGAGCTTGTTTGTCGAGTGCCCAAGATTTGACACTCGGTAAAGCAGTTAACACTCAGGAAAAATCTGATATCTCGTAGTGGCTGATTGTCGTGCCACCGCAGATATGCACCGTCATATCGATGGCCTATAGTCATCATAGGAAGGGGTTGATGTCACGTTCGAGGTCGACGGCGAGATCTTCTGTCCGCATCGGCTTGTGGTCGTGGCACGGTCCTCGGTGTTCAATGCAATGCTCTTTGGCCCGATGAAGAAGAAGAACATGAGCCACATACAGATGGATAACATGGAGGCGAGTGTGTTCAAGGCTATCCTCCACTTCATCTACAATGACACCCTTCCTGAGATAGACAAGGACGACATGCCGGCAATGGTGCAACATCTACTCTTGGCGGCAGATTTATATATGGGTTGGACAGGCTGAAGTTAATCTGCGACGACAAATTGTGGTGCAACATCAACACAAGCACATTGGCAACTACACTGGCACATACTGAGTAGCATGGTTGTCATGGACTCAGGATGCATGTTTTGAGTTTCTCAAGACAACTAAGATGCTGCAAGCAGTCATGGCGAGTGACAGCTACCAACATCTAATGAACAGTTTCCCCACTTCCCTCACGGAGCTCGCTGTTAAACTTGCTCTGTAGACTGATTAACTTTTGTTCTCCAGTGGTATGGTATAATATGCTGGCCTGCCCTTCAACATTCTTTTAACTAAATACTGGCGAACTCTGTGTGTAATGCTTTGGGTTTTCTTACTTAAAAATGATTTGATGTTGCAGAAACTTTTGGGTGTGTTTATACTATGTGCTACGTGCTAGTACCCCAACCCTTGCTCCCCACTCACGGATTTCCCTCATCCGTTTTCTGTCTTCATGGTCATCTCTCATTTTTAATTTTTTTGTCTAGTTTGTCGAATAAAATAAATTCATATATGCTTCACCGCCTCATTCTTGACAAAATAAAAAGTTGGTTAATGTATTGTCAGAATGCATCGCCAAACCTGGAATGTGTTGTTTCTCCAAACAAAACAATCAAACAATTTGATCCATCTAGTCTCTCGATTCTAAATTGTAAGTTGTTTTACTTGATCTTTTCCTAAGTTATACCGTCATCATCTCAGTCCTGACCTTTTTATTTAGTTGGTGGAGTAGAATTGGTTGATGCATCATCTCATCTTCTCGTCAGAAACTAATAAGTAGTACCATTGTAAGGAATGGAGTCATTAAACTAGAATTCAGGAATAAACTCATGATGCACCACCCAAACTAGAATCTAGAATGGCTTGATTTCACAAACCAAAGTGCCTGCATACACTTTTTATGCATCTAATAGAAAATGACAATATTCACTAAATATACCATTAAGTTGCCAATGTGATTCTCAAAATAATATTCAGTGCTATGCACATTATTGTGCATGTGATTGACAAAATTACAATGGTATTTTAGCTTGATTTGCAATTCAGTGCTATGCACATTATTGTGATAGATATTTAGGCAAACTTAGGAACACTTTAATTAAGAAAAATAGCAAAAGGTTTATAATAACAAGCATGTGCACGTGATATACAAGCTGGAACCATAGTGATCATATAAACAAGAACCAAAGCAACTGAGGTTGCTGTGATAGTCACTTTTGAGACTGTGCAGCTGCAACAGAAAAGTGTCCATGTACTCGTTGTGGAATGGGCAATGCCGAGGACCATGCACTCAAAAATGTCGAGGACATGAACGGAAAGGATGCTGCAATAGGGATTGCCAATGCAGTCAAGCCGTCATGGATTGTGCAATAGGGAATACGTCTTGACATTGGCCTCTGAACAAACTCAGAGACAGCATTGAAATAACCAAGGAAGGGGCAGGGAGAGAGATACAAAATGCTAATTGCAGATTAATAGCCATATTACCCAATATAAAATATAGAGATAGTAGTTGCAGCCTTGCAGGATACAGATAGGATTTCCCATATTACCAACATTGAACATTTAACTTTAGCTAATCATTACTTTAGAATAGCTAGATACAGATAGTAGTTGCAGCCTTGCAGGTAAAGAGACATATGTTATGCGAATATTCATAAATATTTGCTTCTTCAAGTTCATCATGTTTCATGGAGCAACCTTGGCGAGGAGTTCCTCAAGTAGAGTGGGGCAGCTGTTCTTCAGATGCTGGAAACCATAACTTGCCATGACTGTCACCAGGATACCTGGAGACATGAGGAACTTGAAACACGCATCCTTGAGCCCACAACAACCATGTTGCTCTGCTACCACAAGTGTAGTCGCTACTATGTCATTGTTAATTCGCTTGCGCAAGATATCCTCACAGATCAACTTTAACCTCTCCATGCTGTATTTGTCTGCCGCCACGAGAAGGTGCTGAGACATCACTGTCTTTTCCTCCTCCTCCATGTCAGGCAGTATGTCTGTGTACATGAAGCGGAGCATGGCCTTGAGCACCGTCGCGTCCATGTCCTTAATACGCACATGACTCTCGGTCTTCTCCCTCATCGGACCAAAGAGCTGGGCCATGAATACCGATGATCTCGCGGCAAGGACGTTCCTGTGTGCCATGAAGATCTTGACATCGACTTCGAACGTGACATCGCTTCCAACTTGGCTATCTAGGAGGACGCCAAGATGGGAGTGCAGATCTAGCGGCGGCACCGCGACAGACTCCACGGTGGTGTCCTCTGCATCGATGTCCGTGATGACGGTGACATCGCACCTGATCTCGAAACTGTCGTGCTTGGCATACAAGCATTGGAGTACTGACTTTCTCACGAAATTATCAACACAGTATGAATCTGATTTGCTAGTGAAAGGCCGAATGGAAAAGTCCTGTGTGCTTGATGGCACTCCATCTTTGTCGAGTAGACTGAACTTGAATCGTGTTAACACCTCACCAGTACTAGCAGGATGTTGGAGATTGAGTTCGACACTTACATAATCTTTGTTCAGCCAGCGACAGGTGCAACCACCAGGGAAGTACCGTGTGTACCAGTTGTGCCCTCCGACGGTAAAGGTGCCAATAGGGAGCCCCGCCGTTTTGGAGTAGCCCTCGATCTTGAGCACGTGCTGCCCAGTCACCATCTTCGGGGAGCTCGTCGACATGCTGCTGCTGATGCCGATGGCAGACGACCCAGAGCCCGTCGGCATACGAACAGGTGGTGGCTGCAGATCGCCGCGATCAGGGTGGCATGCGAACAGGTGGTGCCTAGTCGCAGTAGCAAATGGCCGAAGGGTTTTATAACGAGACACCCACATCCCTTGCCCGGCTGTTCGTATAGTCCAAATGTGTGAACACAGAATGGATCCCACTAGTAGTAATCGAGAAGCCGCGTCCATTGATCTTCAAGGTACAGATGGGCAGCGTTGAATGCTGTATAGCGGTGTTGGTCACGCTCAGACCCACGCAACATTTTTTTTTCGCGTGAAACGATGAGAAATAATAAATTCGCCCACCATGGGAGAATTCCATTCCAGATACCAAGGCGCCTTGTGGGACGCCGTGCACAAAATTCCAGAGCGCCCGCGTGCTCTGGATCCAAATGAAAATTTCACTCTACACGGCATGCCTATATAGGTAGACGTACGGGCGCAGCCAGGTTTCATCTTCTCCACACTTGTTCCACAGCATGAGCTCGGTGCCACATCTCGGCATCGACCTTAACAAAGCAGAGCGCGATCCTGACCTCGATGATGACCCGGAGATCGATCGCAAGCAGCCGGTGCAGCACCCTGTAGCTGATGTCTCTCTGAACAATCTGGCTGATCCGGATGGCATGCAGGAAGATGTGTTTGATCTCAACAATACTGCCTGTTGTGATGCGAATGAAGAAGGTAGGTTGGATTCACAATCGTTTCTGTTATCGCTCTGTTTCCTTTTTTCTGCTCGTTTGATTTGGCGTCTGCCGCATTGTTCTACACAAGTAGATCAAGAAGAAGCAATCTGCGAGCCAGATTTGAACATGAATGAGGCTACGAACAGTGGACAACTAGTGCTCCTGCCTGATCTCAATGAACTCCCAGGTACGGTTTGGCGTCATCATTTTCTTTTACAAACATGAATGATGAATCGGTCTGAATACTACATGAACAGAAGTCCCTTTCATCTTTCCTTTCATTTTTACACGAATAGTAGTGTTGCTGGTGAGCCGTATTTCTTTGCTCTTATCGTCATTGTGCTGCATGCATTTCTCTGATTCTCAATTGCCAAATTTGGCACTTTTTAAAGTTCTGAAATGGCGATCAGCAGAAGGATGATAATCTGAATATAAGTGGGATTTACACTAGTATTACCTTGGATCTTGTGATTTTTGATTTTATAGTTGCACCTTTCACATATCACTATAATGTAAGTTTGCTGAGTGCCTTTCACTTCTTCTTTACATTCCTGTCATCAATATCCTAACTGAGTATTATCTTTTCATCGTTTTTGTGCCGTTGTTAGGTTATTTGAATTATCAGCGTTATTTAATTTCAAATCCTATACATGCATATATGAATGATTAGAGGATAACACATTATATGTTCTTGGGTAGGTGCAACTGGTGCTACTAGAGCAAGGAAGCAATACAGTGATGACACAAAGCGAGCTGTATATGCGATGCTCTTAGAGGGTTCTCGCGGAGGCCGTTTGCCACATGGGTTAACACACCAAGTGTCTTTGGCTATGGAGGTTTCCCTTAGATCTGTGCAGCGGATATGGAACGCAGGACAGAAGGGTGGAGGAATTCATGCTGTTGGAAGCAAGAGAGCGAACTGCGGACGCAAGAGAATTGAAGTCAGTCCCGAAGCCATAACTGCCATACCTCTCCAAGAACGCACAACCTTAGAAGATGTTGCTAGAGGTCTTGGGATGGGCAAGAGCACGATTTTTAGGCGTGTAAAGGAAGGTCGAATTGAACGGCAGTCAATCACCATTGATCCCTTGTTGAGAAATGAAGTCAAGAGATCTCGTGCTCAGTACTACCGTGACATGCTACAACCACAGTGTTCTTCATCCTCTGGCTTCAAGTCTAACCTCAGTTTGACCCACATGGGTAAAAAATGGTTCCATAGGAAAAACTTGAATCAAAAGTTTTACTGTGCACCAGGTGAAGAAATATAGACTGAACAATGAGGCAACATTTACCCTATTGCACAAGTACAATGGCAGTGTTGTAGAGATTATCAGTAAGAAGCAATTTAGTTCCTGGGTATGCTTTTGAAATCGTATTCATGTTTTCATTTTTTATTGGTTTTCTTTCTGCACGTAAATACTCTTTTCTTATTATGATGCTCGCAAATGGCATCTTACTATTACTAATTAGAGGCTTCAACGGAGGCTCCACGTTAATTTCATCAGATGTGCTAAGAAAAAAGATAAATGCTATAAATTGTCACGTTAATCAGAAAGATCTGGCTATCGAATCTATATGCTTTGGCGATCTTAACCATTAGATCTATTTTTTTAATAAAATTACCCACCACTGCCATTATCTATTACTATAAAAGAGGGAAAAAATAAATTAGTTATTTTAGAGTATCTACACGTACAAAAAAGAAATAAAAGACTAAATATGTTATTTTCTATTCCGGATGGTTACAAGACAGGCAAACGTAGGGGATTAGTCTTAAATAAAAAAAGAACCATCGTGGTCGTTGGGGATCCAAATATCTCCGACGTCAAGAATCACATACACATCTACACCGACACGGCGGCGCCCGGCTATAAGCATGCACACATCTACCGAGCACCAGCTAAGTCCAGCACCATCATCAACATCGTCGACGAGCACTCCGGCGCGACGACTCGGACATGCAGCAACTCATGTCGGTATCTCCCGCAAGCTTGCAAAGCAACAGCATACCGCTGACGACGTTGTGTTGATACCCAAATATCTCGGTGCTAAGAGAAATCTCTATCTCTACTACATATAATGCACCAAAAAAACATCCCTAAAGCCACACAACAAACTAGCCAGTACAGTCATTATCTCTCTTAATCTATTCTAAGTGTACCCAAAAAAATGTACCCAAAACTCAACCAATCTTTCGAATGAAGGGACGAGATTCACTCTAATCTCCACTTTCTCTTACTCACCCATATCCAACGGACGAGATCGCTGGGATCAAACATCATCACTCACCCTAAACCCGTCCACCATCCACCACCGTCTCCCGTTCGTCTCCCATCCCGCATTCACTCCCTTCCCGCATTTACCCAGGCGCGAAGCGCGAGGCCTCAGCCTCTGTCTCCCGTACTAAATGCTTCGTCTCCCACGCCCCCTCTCCCACACCCCCCGCCGCTCCATCACCGAGTCCTGGTCAGCCACTAGGGCAGCCGCCGCCACCAGGACGGGCGCCGTCCGCTGTCAAGGCCACGCCAGGGCCGACGCCGCTGCCAGGGCGTGCGTGTCCGGGGCGCGGACGCCGCCAGACGGGTGCCCTCCACCGTCGAGGCCATGCCGCCCATGCTGCGCGCAACTACTAATCTTCTCCTAAGCTTCCTTCCCATTCCCGATGCACCCTCCCCCAGATGCGTGAGATTGCGACTCGTGGACTCCTCTGCTCCCCCATGGCAAACCCTAGGGTACGGCGGCAAGGAACCTGAGCCGGTTCCTCCGCCATCACCCTCCCTTGATTACGGTTGCTACAGCAGTTCTTGAAGGAGTTGCATGAGGCACGGGAGGCAGAAATATATCCAGGTGGACAGCATCATGAAGAAGCGCGAGATGAGGTAAGCAGTTTTTTTTCCACTGCCGACTTAACATTGAAACCTCAAACAATCTGTGTGTACTGCTTGCTGTTGATGAGTTGGTCGATATACATGCCGTCTTAAGATTTTATCCTTTTAGCAATTGATCGTTTCATATAAATATTGTTTTGATAGCTGTCACATAGTATATGTAATCATGCAATCATCCCAATTTCTAATATGAATTCGATGTGTTGAGATTCGCAGGGAAGCTTGGGTTTGCAAAGTGTTTATTGCTCAAGATCAAAGCTCCAGAGCCCCGTGCATCAATACCTCAGTTAGTATTCACACATGTGCAAAGTAACTATTCAGTATGTACAAACGTGAGTTTATCTGCATATTGTTGTAATGCTTGTTTTTCTTTTTTGGTATTTGGTTTTTGAGTAAACATGTAACAAGATAAGTGAACCTGGATGCTATGAAATCTGCCAGCCTTTCGTTTGATTTTGCTGGTTCTTAGTGATAGAAGTAATATTCCATCAACAACACCGAGTAGGGGAAGAGGGTGATTTCTAATAAAAAGTATTAATTTGAGATTGCTAGATGAAGACTTGAAATGAGTTGAAAGTTAATAAATTTCGACAAACGCATTATGACCCTCTATTATATTTTCCAGCCATGCTCTGTCTTTATTTGTTTAATGAATAAAAAATATCTATATTAAGTCACAATGCATAGCCACCATGCAACCGTAGCAACAGTTAGACTTTTTTTTCACATCACATTTTGCATTTGGAGTTCAGACCGGTGGTTGTTGTGCAGGTACATGGAGCACTTGATATAGAGGGTCTGATTATGATGGGTGAGGGGAACAATGACATGGAGAAGCAGATTTTCATAACAAAAAAAGTCAGGTGTACTTATTTGCTATCCTGAATTTTCACTTGCTCCAAATTTCTCCCGGCATATTTATTCTAGACAACTTTGTGTCATAAATGCTTTGAATTATTTCTTTTTTTTCGCGAGCAGGCGTATAAATGATTTGAATTATTTCATCCGTGCTATACATGTGTCTCAAAAATTAGAAGCGCAGTCTGGATTTGTTATATGTGGAAACCTGAAAATTTTGTTATGTTGAAACCTGAAACATTAACAAATTCGATTACAAGCTCCTCGAAATGGTTGCTGAGCAAGGGGTGGAATTTCATTCAAATCAAAAACCAAGTCAACCTGCTGTACTAGAACCTATGTAGACTAGAACTATGGTAAGTTGAGAAGTTGGGTATTGATGAGAGCAAAATCGAAAACCTGGCCAACCTGCTTCATCAGGGTACGTATATTGCAGCTTCTTTAATTGTTTAGGTGTCGTCACAAACAAGATTCTTTTTGACTTGGGATTATTTGTTAAACCCAGTTCTACGGCAAGCTGAAACGTGTAAAATTTCTCCTCAGGATTTGTGAATTGTGATTAGTTGGTAGTGTAGTAGTGTGTGGTAATTTCATTTGATCTCTTCACTTCGGGTAAAATTGTGATTAGTTGGTAGCGTGTGGTAAAATTTATCTATGCCTATATCAGAGATTATGTGATAACATCATTCAAAGATAGTTGTATTTGGGAAGTTTACATATTCTCTACCTGGGTTCACTGGATAATTCATCAAAAGACCAACCTAGCTCTTTATTTCCTGATGATGCATGCTTAAGTTATGATATTTATATACCCATTTCCAGGTAGCAACAGATGGAGAAGATGCATATTTCATTGCAGACAATGGCTGATTTGGTGTGGCAGATAGAGTGGGCCAGTGGTCACTTTAAGGTAAACTTCATGTTAGCTAGAATCCAGTTTCAGTTCTGTCCATTGCATGGCTTCAAGTTTTAGATTTCAGTGTATTGTCAGGTAGCATCCAGGTGTGTTAACTTTTTCTTTCTGTTGGTTCAGTTATCAAGTATATATGCAGTCCTCTAGGTGCCTTAATGTTTAGGAACCATCTTGCACTGTGCGGGAATTGATATGATTGCCTACTGGTGTCTTGTAGGTTGTAATGAAAAGTTGTGCCTTCTAGGTTGAGGAGTTTTCGGTACAAGTCTTCATCTCTGGCGATGGGTTCAGGCAACTTGATCGTGAAGGTGGTAGCTCTTTTCACAAGCTTGATAAGAGTTGGATGGTAGAATTGTATGTTTTAGTGTGGTGATTTTAATCCAGATCAAAATTGCATAGAATTGTATGCTTTCCATCCATAATTTAGTGCTTTTTATTTCGCCTTGCATGTTTGGAATGTGTACATAATTAGAAAAGTTTTTTTATGAACAAAAATGCAAATATCCTCTAAATACTTTAACCTCTAAAATATATACAATTTTTGGCATCAGCAAAAAATATATACTTTGGTTAGGAGGTGCACAATATATATACTTTGGTTAAGAAAGCAGAGTTCCAAAATCAATAATCCATTGAGTTGGTATGTGCTATGTGATCCTTAATTAGATCCTTGGCCTATCACGTTTTCTCAGAAACGAATGCAATTGAATGGACCACTATCCAGTATACTGTATCTGAACTCATTTTATTGAAGACAAACTTTTTCCTTTTTGCAGAAACATAAGGCCTTTGCTTCAGTGGACTTTGACATGGAACTTGGAGGGCATTGTTTTTAGATCATGATAACATGTAAGTAGGCACTGGCCCATACAAGATTCCAACCCATGGATAGATAACAAAATGGACCTTTCATTTTCAAAAGGAAACTAAGATTGTGGCATATAATTAGCTTTTAATTTGCATCATTGATGATGGATTTGGATTGGATTTTTGGGTGCAAAAAATCAGGCATGCCTTTCCCTGTAAGTACTGTCACTATCAGGCACACATATTTCAAGGTCAGTGTCACTATCTCAGATTGCCATGTGGCTGCATTTTGTTTGCCATGTGGATGTATTTTGTTTGCTACTTGTTTACTGTGCAAGACTCTTAATAATTAATATTAGTGGAAACATATCTGCTCCCTTTTTTTTTTCACTTTCTTTGCCATTGCAACAGCAAGGAGCAAGGATACAAGCCCATGGACAGGATGAGGGCTCTCTGATGATGTCTGGTTTTGGCGGCAGTATAAAGTTAGAGCATTCTTAGTGGCCTTCTGGGTGGCATCTTTTCTGTTTATTGTAATTGTATTTTGTTTAAGGACGGAGCATGGTGCACATCTACAGTCCATTTATTTTCTGGATATGAATGTAAACACAATGCTCCTGCTTGCTAAGTCGAATTAATGAGAATTGTCACTTCTACCTGTTGGGTGAGTAGGAACGTTGATTTTTTTTTTTTTTTTTTTTTTTTTTTTTTTTTTTTTTTTTTTTTTTTTGGGTAAGAATCAACTTCACTGGTATGCAGTCTCTCTTGCTTCTTCTATCTGTCCACTAGCTTGTGACGATGAGAGGCCAGGAGCTAAAGACTATCTGGAAACTATATAAATTACTTGATATATCTTAAACTTAATGATGAGCTCAGCAGCCTAAGAAAATTGCGTGAGACAAAAACTAAAGAAAAAAATCTTGCCGTCTGGTTGTTTTTAAGTGTCCCTTAAATGAAACCGTAGCAATGTACGGGCACTATACTAGTAGCTAAAATCAAGCTATTGAAAGAATATACCAACTATCAAACGAGCGGCAATTTTAATTCATTCAAGCACACACATATTGGCTGTATACCGACCACCAACGTCAAAGCCAGCCACACCAGGGGGCCGATCGAAGGATGGGTATGTGCCAGAACTATAGGGATAAAAGGACCATCTACTCCATCCATGTCCGGAGAAGATGGATCAATGAGATCTATGTGAACCAAGGAAAGGAGACAGGTGGCTTAAGAACATGCTACGGTGCCGCAACATCCGGCATTACAGTATCTATATCAACCAGGCATCATGGTATCTATATCAACCAGCTACACCTCTAAGGTAGTACCATGCATCTTGCTAGATCTAAGTTTGGCCCTCTTGCTAGATCCCATATTATAATTTGATTTATCTCCTATGATATACTACATTTGGCCATCTTACTAGATCACATATTTGTGGCCCTGTTCGCTTAAACTTAGCAGCCATGGTGCAATGTTTTTATTTTACAACAAAACAATATCAACCGGCTAATTTAATATTGTGACATTAGACCAGGTAAATAATTGTGAAAAATTAAAGCAACAATCACTAGACTATGGGATCTTGACCGTCGCAAATAAAAAAAAAGTCATGACATGATCCTTAGTGCATTAGATATATTTTTCATTTTAAATTTTAAGGTTTTTGGATTACTTCAAACAAACAAGTCTTATAATCCTTATATTGACTATCATGTATAACTTTTTGGTCACTTTAATAGTAATGTCAATGGATTACTTGAGTTTACATGCTAATAATTCTGAAAACATTTAGGGACCATGATAATTATAAGCTATAAAAGACGATTAGTATTATACAATAAAAATTGGGGGATTATCAATAAAGCTTTATGGAAAATATTTAAACATCCAAATTATAAAAGACAATTAAATTGATCCCATAATAATTTTCGCAAATGTTTCCAACTCTATCATCATGAAAGATAAGGTAACGTATCATATACCTATATAATTTGCATCTATACATAAATTCGAAATATATAAATTTCCACCACTATTTAAGTTTAAACTATGAACAAAGCCATGTTCCACTGCGTAGACCAAAGGTCATTCATACATTAGAAAAAATATTTAATTTATAAGCTTATCAAACAAGGAGATTAATACTTAGCACGTCACACCATGAGAACACCTACAGTTCACTTTAAGTTACATTAACATCTATAATTCAATTTTGTATGTCATTATATTAACAAAAAGAGAAATCATTTTTTGTTCAAACATTATATCATATGAATATTGGTAATTTAATTTAAGCATTATTTGTCTAATAGAATAATCATAATATGATATGACAAATTAAACATCTTGAATACCATGTTGCATGATGTTTTTTTTTTTTCTTTGAGGAGACCATGTTGCATGATGTTGGACACCTATTTATGCCCCAGCAAGAACTAATAGGGTAAGCCTACGACATATAATATTTTTGTTAACAAAATAAAAATAAAACTTTTGCATAAATGATACAGTAAGCATTAGAATTTTAAATTAACATGGGTATAAAATATTACAACAACCGGATCAAAAGCTAAAAGTTCAGATATAGATTTGATGATTTTATACATATAAGGATAAAATAAGAGTTTGTATCCTTTAGGGTTATGTTTCAACTAAATACATATGGTGTGGCAAATTCTATTTTTTACAAGAATTTGAAACAATTTACCATCAAGTCGGTAGACTATAATCAAATCTGAGTAATTAATAAGCATTAGAATTTGGGAAATGAGAATGAAAAATTAGGTTCATATCATTAAAATATAGATAATAATAAATTTGTGAAAGCAGAATGAAAATTTAGGTTTATATTGTCAAAATATAGATATTACCTAAAGGCAACAAACTTTAAGCAAATGTTTCAAGCCTACTTTTGCGAAAGAAGCTAATGTACAACTAAATGTGTATATATATTTTAGAGAAACAGATAGTTTCCATGTAAAGAAAAAAAATCTATGCAGATATGAGCAATTAATAAGCGATAGATTTGGGAAAGCGGAATGAAAATTTTAGGTTCATATCGTCAAAATATAGATAATAATAAATGTGAGAAAGTGGAATGAAAATTTGGGTTCATGCTGTCAAAACATGGATAATAGCTAAAGCCATAAATGTTTAAGGAAATGTTTCGAGCCTTTTTCTTGCGAAAGAAGCAAATATGTCAACTAAATGTACATATATTTTGGAGAAACACATAGTTGCCATGTAAAGGAAAAAAAAATCTATGAATATGGTTGAAAATACATATAAACCAATAATCCATAGATTACCACAACTGAATACAAATGGTAGAGCACTTATTAAACAAAATTTTTTTATAGCGTTAGTATCAAGAAAAAAATAATATAACTAATTTTCCCACACGGGTTGATGAACTAGTATTTTGTAAGGTGGACATGAGGACTGGACTTATTAGTGTGATCTTTTTAGCCTTACACGAAAACAGTGCAATTGGGTGAAGTAGGACTACATAGCCTATCGCTGTTGTTTTAAGTTCTTTTCATTCAATCTCTCTTTTCGACTGATCAGTCCTTTCACGTTGGGACGGGCCAAACCACAATGTTGTGCGACCGACGTGATGGCGATACTTGCTGCCATCAACTCCTTATATATACTAGCAGAAATGCACATGTAACACACACGTGTTAATAAAAACATTTACTATACGCATTGAATCAAAAATATTATATGTTTCTAAAGTTAGATTGGATGTTATATATCAACTTAAAGGATAAAATTAGATTTATAAAGACATAGCATACCATATCAACTTCTTACGAGTATACCATATAGTTGGAGGCTCAATAGTTCTTGTTTGGTCGCATGCATTTTGCAATGACAACGATACCAATCTTTGGCAAGTGCACCGTGTATATGGAAAAGGTGCCCCAATCACTATCAGCTCTAAAATGTTCACCCTGATATACAATTATGACTGTAAACAAGCAAGCAAAAAGATCATTCTTTATGCTACCACGAGAAAAGATAGCACAAGGAGAAGTGGAAAACAATATGGACAAGATGATATTCCAGTGACCCCAATGGTATAAAACCATTACCTTATAAACAAGAAGGTGTTGATTGATCATGATAGTCCATATTTCCTTAGAGACTATTACGATCAAGTTGCTTCACAGCAACACACTGGGAAGCAAAACTCTGTTAGTATTCAGGATTAATCTAGGGCGTAACTATAATTGTTAATTCATTATGTTAGCATTGTCGACCAACAATTTGAGAGGATTCAGCTTTACACGACCAAAACCAAAGCTCCCTCCCATAAAAGGCAATCTAGCCTGAAGTTCTTAGTGGCTGCAGCAAGTTAACAACAAGTGGAAGTCTGTACTTCAATGTTTTGACTCTTCCCATCCCTATGGATAATTAGATCTTTCTTACTCCTGTTACTTGAATCTATACAAGATAGTTGTAGATTACGGCAAACATATGCAACAATGTTTTATATTGAATCAGAAGAAATGCCATTAATACAAATGGATCAACCGCTAAAGACAGTTACTGTAGGATTCCTGATGGCAACGATAAGTTCTTGAGCATGTGCGTAATGGAGGAACAATAATAATGGAAACTTTAACGCATCAGTTCCTATATACTGTATTAAAAATGCAACTACTGATACAAAAATTCGTCTTGTCTTGTTTGGGTTCTCTGTTTCTCTGTTTGGGGTTGCTGATGTCTTCTCGCTACCATCATCCTGAGCATATGTTGTAGGTCTTACGACCATTCCATTCCTCTTAATGAAAGACGGGCATATATGGCTGCTCGTGAAAAAAAAATCGTGATGATACAGCACAACAACTAACTTTCAGAGTAGTTTGATGAAATGATTTTATAATGAAATGCACGGTTAATGTCAGGATATTTGTTTCTGACAATGGTGCAGAGAATGGAAATATATATCAGGGTATTACCTTTTTGATAAAGGTGTACAGAATGTATATATTCAAATATTTTCTGGTGGTGACTAAAATATTTATCAGTAGTACTCTTTGGCGTTTCAATTCTAAAGAATCAACTATTGGCAAGCAAGAGTCACAATTGTACATCTCATACCTCAAGATGCAGAAAGGAATGAACCAAGACTGAATACCTTCAAACACCTACGCTGATCCAAAAGGGTCCAGAAGGATCCTGGATACTTTGAAATTCTAGTGGATCACCTGCCACACGAAAAGAATCAATGGGATCTTGACCGATCCATCCAAACTCTTCATGCGCTTTAATTCGAAGGAACAGGGCATACAGTGGTGGCCGTTGGCGGCTGTACGTCGCCGGATGGATCTCAGCCCTCTGCGACATGCCCCTGTTTGTCTGAGATTGCTTCCGGCCGGGCCGTTCGGCCGGTGGCGGCTGTACGTCAATGGATGGAGCTTCGCCCTCTGCGACATGCCCTTATTGTCTGTCTCGTGCGCAGAGATGGCTTCCTGCCGTTCGTCGCCGTTTCGATCGAGGCCCTGTTCGTCGCGTCGGAGTTTTAAGTGAGCAGGGCCTAGCAACTTTTCCGTTCGACTCGCTAGTGATCTGAGTCCGGTTAGGAGTAAGCCACGGTCGGTTGGAGCCACATCCCACGCCGGACGCAGGCAACAAAACGGCTGATACCGGAGTTCAATCACGACGAAGCCGCGCACTGCCCAAGCCACGCCGTCGTCGAACAGTTGCGAACTGGTCGAGAGGCGGAACCGCCGTGCACTTTTTTTCTCTGGGAGTTGCTCGGGGATGAGCACGGGGAGGCGCCTATTGTGCGAGGCGATGTGTTTCTATTACTTTTCCTTTTCGTCCCATGGAGCAACTGCGGTGGTTAGGTTCGTCGTGAAGGAGACACGGCGTCACATAACGACGCCCCACCACGGTAACCCTTGGATGCAAGATCTTGGCAAATCTGACGGACAAGATCTGGGCTGGGTGGCTTCCAATTCGTACGCTCTTTATAGTATAGATTATAGTATAGATAGATATTATTATGATAAAACTGATTTTCTAATAAGTATGATGCTAATCCCACATGACAACAGTAAGAAGCTATTCTATTACATTGGTGAATGGAACTACTTGTCAGTCTCAGTATGCTCCACCCTAGTTTGTGGTGCAATTGGACCCATTTGTCATGCAACCTGACTCCAGCTGCATGAATGAGGGTTTTCAAATGAAAGGCCTAATGTGCTCTTAGATCATGTTTGTCGTATTTTTTGTACGTATATAAGCATACGTGTGTGGATATTTTCTAGCAACTGAATTATGACAAAAAAATATTATAATTGTACTTAATTTAATCTTAATAAACAACAACACAAACATATACAATAATGGACTTTCCCTGAATTGCACTCCTTTGCAAGTAATAAAGAGATCTATGTGGCTCAAGCATTTCTGCAGACTCCTGTCCATAGTCTACTAGAAGAATTCGCCGCGCGTTGAAGCAGGTATGTAAGAGAAAATATGGACAATGCCTTGTTTAGTTTCCCGAATTTGGCCCCAAATTCCATTATGCAAAAAGAAGATTCCCATCACATCAAAATACCGGCACATGCATGCAGTACTAAATGTAGGTAAAATCAAAACTAATTACATAGTTTTGTTGTACTTTGCGAGATGAACATTTTGAGTCTAATTAATTAATGTTTGGATATTTTTTACCAAATACAAATGAAATGGTACACTGACACTACAGTACATTTTACCAACTTTGTTCCTCCCAGTTTTGGGAACTAAACAAGGCCTAAATTTGATTAGCTGCTAGTTTAATATAGAAGTGGAATTATTAGAAGAGTTGAATGGATATGAGAGTTTGATGGTGGATAGAGTCATCACGGAAGTGGCTTGGTGCATTAAAGGAGACTATATAATGACTCTTGATGGCTTGGCAACTAATGCAATTTAGTGTTTGAGGTTACTCTTCAGGGTGCAATTAGTGATTTGGTGGGGTCCTCATGATGATGTGGATTCACGAAATCCAAAAGAAATAGACTAATGAGGTTTATTTATATAAGAAGTATAGATTTCACTTGCCTTGTCATAGCAAGCCCATCAACAACTATTACAACTACTACAATTATTCATAGAACCCAACATCACTCATAAACAGTAAAGTGGACACAAGAACACTCACCCTGCTCACAAATGGCTATGGAAGTCATCATGCCAAAGCAAACACAAAGTTTCCTTTTGGCTTTTGCTGAAAGACAGAATTAGTACCAGAAAAGAAAGAAGCATCGTACTTGTTTTGTATGTCATTCCAGAACAGAGGAATCTTTACTGCAATGCCCCTTTGCAATCTAGTTCTGGGCCCTAATTAAGTTCGAGAATAACATAAATAGTGACCCCTTCCAGTCCCTAATAAGCTTCAGAATCTAGTTGGAGGTCTCTTTCTTCATGGAAGCTATTGTCCTGATGGCATGGGCAATTTGAACAGTGAGAAATAATTTCATCTTCAGACAACTGAATCCGACCATTCAGAGAGGTGCACAAATTTTCAAAGAAGAATGTCAACTCATGGCTTTAAGAGCTAAGAGAAGTTACTCCCCAATGCTAGAGAAGTGGATAGCTGGTCTTGCATAGTTTGGCTGAGGGCAGTAGTGTTGCTTCTCTGAGCTTATGTACTCCCTCCTTATTTCGTTCCTTTTTATCCGTTTTTGGCAGCTATGTTGTGCTCAATTTGTCTGTAACTCTTTACTTTAATTCAATAAAGGTTTGTAGGGGTGTAAATCCATCTAGGTTTCAAAGAAAAAAACAATGGACTTTTTATTCCTGCTACAAAAAATGGACTTTTTATTTTCTTTAAAAGGGAGAAAAGAGGACATCTCGTCTTGGCATTATGCTTTGGGGATTTTACATACAGGATTACATGAAATGAGAAGACAAATGGAAAGATTGGAACAATAGGAAGGAGATTGGTGCCACAGCTGACCTAGGCGAAGAGACATGATTCAACATAGAAAGCAGGGGGCATGGCTCTCATGCATGTGTATGGGGTAGTCAGTCAGATGGCAGGTGAACCAGTGATTAATGAGTGGGATTGTGGATAATTTTTCCGCATCTTGATGTAAGGGTATAAAAAGCCAAAAACCAGAGTACCCCTTGAGATGCTCTAAAAAACATATGGAAATAGCCCTTAGCTCATTCTTGGAGCTGTGTTTAGCAACACAGAGTAAAAGTGGAGGCGCAAAATGCCAAAAACGGAAGTGGAGTAGTCCCAATCACCCCATATTAATACAACACTGTTAAAAGCAGCCACCACATCTAGCAAGCAGGTTACAAATTAAGGGATTAGTAAAAAAAGGAATATGCACTGTGGGGTTGTATGATGCAAAAAGACAAACAATAATAGAGTATACATGTCAAATCGGAAACATACCACTATTAGATTTTGTGATGGTCTAACAGCTGAGGATAAATGGAGAATCCATGTCAAATAAATTAATAAGTAACTCAATTCAAGGACCTGGTAGAGTGGTATATTGGATCTAACAGCTAAGGATAAATGGAGAATCCATGTCAAGGAATGTTTTTGCCTGGGGTACAGTGGAATGGGGAGTAACTCAGTGCGGTTTGAGGTTGCACGTTTGATTCATGGAAACTGCACTTCTGTGTCTTTGCCACAAAAACTGTGGCCTTGTTTAGTTCTCCCAAATTGGGAGTTGCCAATTTGGTATAGTGAAAGATTACTTATCACATCAAAATGCCGGCACATGCATGGAGTACTAAATTTAGATAAAATTAAAAACTAATTGCACAGTTTAGTTGTACTTTGCAAGACGAATCTTTTGAGCCTAATTACTCAATTTTTGGACAATATTTTACAAATACAAACGAAATGCTACAGTGTGCTATAGTAGCAATGTCAAATTGGCAACCCCCAATTTGGGGGAACTAAACAAGGCCTGTGAACGAATAACATTTGCGGGTCTTCCCCTTGATTTAGAATCGTTTACTCTGGCCTTTCACACAGCTGGTTGCTAAAAACGGTAGTAAAATTCAAAACGTACCGTCCAGAAATGCTTTTTTTACTAGTGCTGCGAATTGACATATTGTGTACAAGTCGGACCGCAGTGTCTAGCAGCTGCCAATGGTGATATGTCCTAACATGACATCATCATAAATATCCTTTTGTCAGAACTCATTTTGAGAATATCGTGCCAATGTCACACCTGTGGATGGTATTTCACAACAGTGTGGGAGGCGATTTCCTCATTTTGTAATGTAGATATATCAAATAGAACATGAAGATACCAGGTGAAGGATAGCTTTCGTCGGGAAGCATGGCTACTCGCACAAAAGCACGGCAAGAAAGTTTACACAAAAATATTTTCTACCAACCAAATGAAAGCGTTACACACAACGAGTTTACAAATCTTCAAGCTCAATGGACTCTGAACTGGTGAAGCAACTATTTTTGGCTGTATCTACTATTTATTTATTTTTTATTTTTTTTATTTATTTATTTTTTTTTTGCGGGTAAAGGGAGAGCTTTATAACTAGGCAACAATGCGTTACAATCAGCTATAAGTAGATCCTCGGCGCTCGCAGGCGCTGATCCCCATCTAGCTTCTGAGAATTTACCTCGCCTAGCTAAACTAGCTAAATCATTTGCTACTTTGTTTCCATCTTTCTTTACTTGGGATATCCACTCCCTTGGCTGTATCTACTAGATCGGTCTCCATTTGCATATATTGTAACAAGGAGCCTGAGAGCCATGTAAAACAGAGGCTTAGCTAGGGAGACAAAATTTAAAAGAGGGTCGACAAATATTACTACGCTAAGGCTCATTAATAAATAGGCTAGGAAAGAGTTGTGCAAACAGCTCCATCGGGAAAGATGGGAAGCTGCTCTTTAGATGTTGGAAGTCATCACTCTCCAGGACTGCTTTCAAATTTGTAGTCGTCTTCAGAAACTCAAAACATGCCTCCTTGAGTCCTTGACAACCATGTTGCTCAGCAAGTGCCATTGTAGTTGCCAATGTACTTGTGTTGATGTTGTACCAAAGCTTGTCTTCGCATATAAGCTTTAGCCTCTCCAACCTATACCTATCTGCAGCTACAAGCAAATGTTGCGCCATGGCCGTCACATCATCTCTGTCTATCTCAGGAAGGGTGTCGTTGTAGATGAAGTAGAGCATGGCCTTGAACACTCTCGCTTCCATGTCATCCACCCGTATATTGTTCATGTTATTCTCCTTCATGGGACCAAATAGAAGGGCCTTGAATACTGAGGACCGTGCCGCGAGCACAAGCCTATGCGCACCGAAGGTCTGTCCGTCGACATCAAACGTGACATCAACCCCTTCTTGTGATGACAGTAGGCCACCGATATGACAGTGCATGTCTGACGGTGGCACGGTGATGAGCTGCCCGGCATGTATGTTGCCATGATTGTTGACTGTGATATCACATCTGACTCTGAAGCAATCATCTTTTAGGTATGGTGACTCCTCCAAGACCTTCCGCTCTACGAAGTGACAAAATCCGCCTACACCGCCACTTGAGAATACCATATATGGCTCTGAAGCAATCATGTGGGATGGCACAGGTTCTCCAGTATGGTCGAGTAAGCTGAACCTGAGATGTGTTTTCACTAGCGTAGGTTTTGTCTCGGCCAGTGTTAGATAAAGGGATATCCAGTCGGCGTTGTTAAATCCGTAACCGTTGGGGTAGTACGAGATATACCAGGTACAGCTGCCGACATTCAACAGGGCAGATTTGAAGCAATACCCGTTGTAGAATCCCTTTTGCCGAGAGTAGCCATGGATCGTGAGAACATGCGATCCCTCCTCGGTGTCGGCGATGACGATGGTCGACGAGCTCATCGCCTTGTTGGCGACAACGATGGTCGACGCGCTGATCTCGTTGTTGTCTCCATCGCCGACAGGGCAGGCGACTGAACTCGACATATCGAATCACGACTCAGGAGTAGATTTTCCCCCGGATCAGTGCCAAAAACAGCGCAGATCGATCTGGAGTTCTGGACTCAGGAATCTGTTTATATCTGCTCAACTTACGTTACGTTTGTTCAGATTCTTGTACGATTGATTGACGTAGTATATATGAGGAAAGTTATGTAACGAGTTTAGGAGTCCGAGTTGGATCATGATAAGTGGGCGTGGACAAGAGGAAAGATAGATAGGATTCATATATGATGCCTGTAAAGTCTCTGTTGCTGTTTATGTCTGGCTTCTGCTCAAGAGGAAAGTTTATATACAACAAATATCTTATCTTACTATTTTTAATTAGAGTCTTCAACAGAGTCTCCACATTAACTCTCACCAAATGCGCTAACAAAAAAGATGAAATTGTCACGTTAATCAGAAAGATCTAGCCATCAAATCAGAAAGATCTAGCCATTAAATCGAAAGTCTATAGCAACCAATGACCATTAGATCTATTTTGTTACCCAAAAAATTAGCCACGTCTGCCATCATACTATAGATTAAAAAGAGATAAATATATTTTTTCAAGAAAAAAAGAAGTCCGTTGTTATGGGAAAATCCATGGCTGCGGCTTCGGTGTCCCCTCCTTCGTGACCCGATCTGTGTCCCTGCGTGATGGACGGCATCCGTGCACTCCGCTTGAGAGATGGGCCCGTCTGCACCGCTCCGCATGGCAGGAGATAACCGAAGGTCCGAAGACACCGTCAGCCCATCTGTTTCCCCTATTCACATGCTTATCATATTTTTGGAGGCGGCGGTGGCCATGGTGGGGCGAGTGCACGCAGGAAACAAGAGCACACCATCGGTCGAGCTGCGACTGCGGCAGCTGCGACGTGCGGTGGCCATGGTGCAGCGGCGGCGCCGTGGCCTGGCCGCGTCCTCCTCGAAGAACGGATCAACTCGATCTCGGAGAAGTCGTCTAGTTGGGCGGCGAGAGTAATGGTCGCGATCGGAGCACGTCCTCATCGCCGGTGGGCGAGCTGTGTTGACGTGCATGGTGGCAGTCGGCGGGCATCTCATGCATGCCTGCTGCCTCCGACTGCGGCGATACGCATTGACCCATAACATGGGAGACGGACGACTAACTGCTCCGGTTTCTCGTGACGTGAGGCATGCACGGATGCCGTCCATCACGCAGGGACACAGATCAGGACACGAAGGAGGGGACACCGAAGCCGCAGCCAAAATCCATGCACCGAGCACCGACCCGCGGCAAAATTCGACGTCATATAGTTAAGCAAAATATATATACTGCGTCCATGGTTAGTTATTATTAATATATTATTATAAAAAATAAAATATTCTTTTGCATAAATTGAAGATATCGGAGGCAATGTATCGACTCAACAGGATGCATCCAATCGAGATCATCGAGTATTCATACGTCCATGTAGTTAATCTGGATCCAGAGGGCGGCGCCTGACCGGCGGCGACCGTTTCACGTGGCCAAAGCAAGCCGGCCAGAACCCAAGCATTAAAGGTACGTTGCTGTGTGGGATTCCATGCACATAAGCATCTAACTACTACTGTCTATTGCCCGATCTCCTGTTTAGTTTGCAGTTTATTTGTTCTTGAAATTACAGATGTAAAACAGGTGGCGTACCACAACATCATGCACGCACGTGGATGCAGAAAACTTGAATGCAACAAGCGTATTGATCAGGGCTCCGTCATCAACAATGCATCCATGTAGACATGCATTGATCATGGACGAGGATGAGTATCAAGATATGTATGTACGTATAACATTGCTCTCTTGGCAGCCCTGTCCTATATACCCAGCATGTGTTTCTGTGTGCTCAATCGCGTCATGAGCTTAACTCCCAGCATCGTTCAATCTATAGCCATGTAATTTATATCTAAACTGTCCAGTTTACTACCTATATGAGCACTGAAGCCAATAATATTTGCTATCGGTCTGATAATGACCTATAAAAATTATGAAAACATATTAATATACTGTTCATTTATATAATTAAAGAAAAACATGAATTATAATGTCATTTCTAATTGGCACTCTATTCTCCGAGGGGCTATGGACCCTTTCATTTTGGATGAATTAGAATCTACTTATGGACTTGACTATTTGCCAAGGAATTATAAAGTCTATCTCAAATTCATAGGTTGGGAGATCAAAATTGATTGTATACATGAACACGTAATCTTCAACTTATAGCAAGTTCTTCCCTGTATTAGGAATGCAACATATAAACATTTTTCTTTGCATGGCTAACAATAGTATACAATATATTTCATATGTAACAGATTAACTTAATTAATATGTGCCTAAATTATAACTTATTAGAATGCTTCAATTCAAAAAATTCAAATAGGGCCTTATACTTATTAAAAATATGGTATTTTACAGAAATCTAAAACCTTAACTTCATCAAACAAAAACAATGCATAGGAGTGGAGTGTTTTTCAAAAGTTACATATATTGCATTTATTTCAATACTATTTATAATCATGATCGACCTTCACACTAATAGAATACGTTCAATTTTAATTTCTTAGTTGTTTTTTTTAGATTTTCGCAATCACATAGATGGGTGTATTTTAGGGGTTGATCTATGTTATTTTTATAATGGTAAATGTGGCTAATATTTTAGTAAAAAAATATATGCAGTGGTTATCATTGTTAGACTCTAGTGCTTATCATTGTTAGACTCCACCAGACTGATGGCTAGATGTTCTAATTATTGTTTGACTTTCGAGGATTTATGTTTTTCGTAGCGCGTCCAGTGAGAACTAACGTGATAACTCTGTTGCAACATCTAATTAGTATTAGTAATATATATCCTTTTTCCACAAAAGCTATAAAGCTCTGCAATTATAAAAGTAGTCTAAACTAACCACTAAATCTTGATCCAAGTTATCACCACTACATTTACGTAAAAGTAGCTGAAATTAGCTCCCCTAATATTCATTTGAATATTTGGTATCATAAATATTAGTATTTTTCTACTATATTATTTGATCAAAAGTTGATATTAGTTGACTCATCAAAATGAGTGAGGAAAAATTATTTTAGCGTGCAATGATATGACTAGGGAAAAACAATATAAACTAAGCCCTAGACTTGCATCTATAGATTACCCATCTACATTATGTTATCAAGCAATAAACATAGATAATGTATATTTTAAAAAGGTTCCAAGATACTAATATAATCATTATGAATTACTCACTTATGTAATTATTAATATATAAAAAATAGCAAAACTAGCCAATGCATGGCGTGTGTCCCTGTAAATATACCCTTTTTTTTGCGACGAAAGAAGAATTATATTAAAATATAGCTGGGTACATCATCACGTTACATGTGCTCTGGAAGAAAAGACATCTATCCAGAAACTGAAATTCATCTATATTGTACCCATGCTGTAAAAGGCCCCAAATCTCAAAACCAAACCTATTTGACTCTTTGTATGGATGACCGCACAGGCAAATACTCGGCAACAATTGTTTTCGGCCAGACAGTAGATGCCCAACGGACGGCCAACTTTCCTGCAGGCGGAGTTAAGAAACTTCTTCTTCCGTGTGTCTTTCTTTCTCTTCTTTCTGCCACCGAAGAATGAGGAAGACTGACCTGAAAAGTATTCTCCCTAGCCCTTCATCGTGGTCAGATCTAATCACAACAAAACGAAGAAGGGACTGCAGAAAATTATTCCATGCTGACGGCATCATCTGCGCCTTGATGCCGCCGTTTGGAAGTAAAAATCTCCCTGTGGACATGTCGATGAAGATCGACATCGAAGTTGTCGCCTCCATCTTCAACAAATCCGCCACGGAGAAAACGAATCCAACCTTCTCCTTCACCGTCGCCGGAGAAGAGAAGGATGAAGACACAAATCTCCCATACCAAGAAACTTGGCATGGAGAAAAACCTAACCCTAAGACTCAACCTAAGGGGAAACACTTATTAGAAAGCAATGGATCCCCACTCCCTCCGGCCTCCGGTGATGTACCGGAGGAGGAGGGAGGGGGACCAGCGGTGGGCGACGGCGGCGGCTGCTGCGGCTGCGAGTCGAGAGAGGAGATGCCCTATCGTTAGGCCAAAAAATTCCCTGTAAATATACCTATGCACACTAAGCGACGAGTATGTTGATTTCCATGCCAAATGCATAATTAAGGTTCAATCTAAACATAGGTCAACCACATATCAAGTTGCAGTGAAAATGTCAAAGATATGCGTAAAGGTCTAGAAAAGCATACATCTGTAACTAAAGAATATTATGTAAGAGTGTGAACACATGAGAAAGATCAATTAAACAAATACACTTGTAGGTCAGCAGTTGTGATGAAATATAAATGGCAATGGAAAAGTTGATAAGGTAGTATTAAAACCTGACACAGCAAGGTAAAGAAAAAAAAGTCAGTTTCATATTTAAATATTAACACAAGCCACACAACTAAAGTCTTTAACATATGAATTATATTCAATTAGAAAGTAGTATCTATAAAAATATTGTGTTAGAATATGAGCAAATAATAGAAGGAGTTGTGGAACCTAAATTTTTTAATAAATTTGAAATGCTCATATCTCTTCATGTTATTAGTTAGCCCGTGCGGTAGCACGGGTTGACGGACTTGTTTGCTGAATCGTTCATTGTTCCTAATGCCAGACAGGACACAACCAAATCTTATCTTACTATTACTAATTGGAGGCTCCATCGGAGACACCACGTTAATTCTCACTAGATGCGCTAAAAAAAATAAATTCAAAATCAGAAAGATCTAGCCATCCATTTTATGGACTCCAATCGCCGATAATATTAATAGCCGTTAGATCTATATTATGTTTTTCTAGAAAATTACCCACCCTACCATTACGAGAATAGCCATAAATAGCCTAAAGTAACACCCTAAACTTTATGACCTAATTACCCACTTTTTCCATTATCAAATATAATGCTACCATTAACTAATGAAAATAAAAACTCACCACGCAATTCTAAAAAAAAAACTCAGCACGACACACCTATATATAATCAAATAATAGATGTAATCTAACTGAAAAGAGAAAATACCAAACAGTGCAAAGTTCTCATTGAAAACATCTTAGTGGCCACTCCAACACCCATGAAGCCTTTAGCTGGTTGTGGAGAACATCCTGTCAGCCCAAGCATAAAGTTTTTTTCTGGTTAGTGATGTCCTGGGCCATTTGGATGGCACGAAACGATTTCATCTTCAAGCAAATTGCTCCGGCAGTTCACCTGGCTGACGCCCACTTCAACAAGGAACTAAGACTTTTGCTCTTGAGAGCAAAGCCAACTCACCTTCATAGTCTTCAGGCATGGATTGCAAATCGAGTGTAGCAAGATCCTTAGCAGTCCTGTTGCTGCTTTTTTCCTGAATTTTTTTGTTTCCTGAACCAAAGAAGTGTGCCTTCGCCTTAGCCTCCGGAGGGGGGCCTTCTTTGCCTTTTTCTTTTTACTTCTTTGTTCTTTAAACTTGTACTTTTGCTTACTTCTTAATAAAGCACTGTAGGGGTGCAAACCCCTCCAGTTTTCCTCAAAAAAAAGATAGGATCAGCACAAGAGAGCTTTTAAAAAGAAAAAATCACAATCTGCCAGACTGCACTTGTGTTCTTTGCACAGGCAGGACAGAATCTCTTCTTCACCTTCTACTGGAGTGTCCTTTTGCTTCGCAATGCTGGAACTCAATAGGAATTCAGATTGATTTAAACCTTGACCCCTTCCAAATTTTGCTCAGTTTTAATGATTCGCTGGGGGTGCCCTTCTTTATAGAGATCATCATCCTAATGGCATGGTCCATCTGGAAGTCAAGAATTGATCTAATCTTCAGAGGAATCAATCCTTCACTACAACTAAACAAAGAGAATTTTAGAGCTGAATGGAGATTGCTGCTGTTACGAACCAAAAGATCGTAGTTTCCTCTGATTGATCAATGGACTGCATTTCTAGGATAGCTTGGTTGATAGCAGTTGTCTTGGTGCTGTTCCTGGGCTCTTTCTTTGTTTCCAGACTCAGCCCCTGTTCAGTTGCTTAGGCCCTCCTAGTTTTTCCTTCCTCCTTCTTTTCCTTTTAATCAATCTCTTGTTGCAAGTTGTAAGACCTTGTTAACTTTTGTTTTACTAGTGGGCAGGCACGTGCGGCACGCACGTGTCTATAACATAAAAACTCACTTCTATAGTATAGTATTTAAAACAATTTTTTAAAACTCATTTTTAATCAAATCATTACCTCTATTCAAATGTCTAGGAATTAAATTTGTCATGATTTTCTCCATGGCTATGCCACCAACATAAATAATTGTTT
Organism: Themeda triandra; assembly: GCA_018135685.1. NCBI lineage: Eukaryota > Viridiplantae > Streptophyta > Magnoliopsida > Poales > Poaceae > Themeda > Themeda triandra. Next base: position 124,620 of record JAENPR010001009.1, read on the forward strand.
AACTTAATACTTATGGTTTGTACTCTTCTACAGTATTTCTTAGAGACGACAACCAACTCACCTTATAACGCTTATACATTGTCTGTAGGGAACATTTAACATTCATGTCATTTATTCCCATGTATTTCTCCCTCTTACTCTCTACTTTGTTTTTAGGGAACTGGAGGGGCCAAAGCCCCTACAGATAATTTTATTGAAATTAAGAAAGCTACAGGTTTACAGGATAAAATAAGAAGCTTAAGTAAAAATAGCAATCCAAAAATATCGGGCTCAGCCTAAGAGTTGCACCAGTGTTGTATCCACTTATGAAAATGTGTAGATGAACTTGACTTCTATGTGACAGGAAGAGTATTTCTTTGTTCAAACTTCTATTATTCTAAACGGTCCGTTGGATTCCTTCGAATACCAAGTAATTTCTTGCTGTCCAAATTGTCCAACAGATGAGTATAATCGTTGACAAGAAAATTTGTGGCCGTACTCCCTTCAGTCAGACCAGAAATCTACATTTGGAGGAGTGTCAATGTGAATTAATAAAATACATAATGTGCATCGTATGACATTTTAGTTCATAATTTAGTATTTTATAAGCACCTAACAAGGATGATAAATCCTAAGCTACAACCTGTCACATGGCAAGCTGCAGATACTGTTTTCAATTAGAACAATTCATATTGGAATAAACAAATCAGGTTTTAAGCTTCTTTGGAGGAATTACCTAAAAGGTTCATATTGGAATAATGAAATTACAAATATAATAAAATCTTGCATAGCTACAAAACTTCTATGTTTCAAAATCCTCAAATGACGCTTTCACTATGGTGTAGGCCTTAAATATGGACTGAAATCACCAATGAATGAAAATAGTCTCAAACTCACCTGTAGGGAAGCCAAGAGGGAAAGCCGACAGCATCCATTGCAGCAGCACAGTGTGACAAAGCCCTGACTCATGTGGGGTCAACAGGATCTTGCCGCACTCCAAAACATTTTGTGCCAATGGCAACACTAATATAGGCAGGACTCCAGTTTTTCTTTCAACTCAACATACTACCTTGCATCAGAACCTTTTTAATTAATGAAGATGTGTGTAAGTGCTCGAAAGTGTGGTAGCATTTGTTTGATAGTAGTGGCATCACATTGTGGCAAGAGTATGCCTGTAATGAAGTGTGGTAGCAATTGCTTTAAAAAGTGTGGTAGCAACGGATTTACCTGCAGTTTGCTTGTCGTACATGAAGACTGGAAGCAATAAGCAGATGTAAAGCCACACCTACGACGACATGCCGTTAATTAAAGCACTTTAGGATTTGAAGTGCTCCCAGACTCCACACAGAACCATCTGCACCACAACGAAGACACAAACTCCTGTCATACATCAACATATTTCTCAAGGAAGTAGACACCTGGTATGAAACTAAAAGATCGAATGCAATACACATTTTAGTACTTGACACACTGCTAACCACTTACTCAACTCACTTGGAAACGTCGTCTGAACATTACCCGTATTCTTGGTAAGAATTTACATGTGTTTTGCAGTTTAACATCACATAGAATTGAACGTTACTACTGCACCTTAAGCATTCCTTGCTAATCATACCACACCAGCACATGAGCAAATACACAGGCAGGCAGCAGGCTACAAACAAAGGTATGCCTTAGCCCATTCAAACGGACAGATCGATCGTGGGCATGCGTGTGGCGTGGCACATCGACACTGGTGTGGATGGAGGGCCCGGAAGACAGCGGACAATATGGGATCGGGGACCTACCATGCCAGCAGCCATCGCCGCCCAGGGCGCCGCGTCGTCACAAGGCGGCCGATCTGGCGTATCCTCACCAGCACAATCAGAAGGGGCAGCGTTCACGCGGATGCTAGCCTGATCTGTTGTTGTGGTGAGGCACGACCCGATGGCCGGCCAAGGTCGTCGTGATCACTACGTGAAAAAAGCACTAAGGGAGCGCTTCCCCTTTCACTGTAAGGGCGGCTGGTGATTGAGCCGCCCTTACAGTGGTCAGGGTCACTGTAGGGGCGGCTCAATCACCAGCCGCCCTTACGGTGATTAACCCGTAAGGCGGCTGGTGATTGAGCCGCCCCTACAGTGGTCTGTAGGTGTATAAGCGGGTTTAAAAAATTTTAAATTTTGTAAACGATGTCAGATGGAAAAACTTTGTATATGAAGTTTGTACATCTCAAAAAGTTATGAAGCTTTGTAGTTGACAACTTTTTTATTTGACATCATCTAGTCATGCGAAACCTACGTTTTAGTTTCTCAAATTTAAAATTCAAATTTTATAAACGATGTCGGATGGAAAAACTTTCTATATGAAGTTTGTACATCTCAAAAAGTTATGAAACTTTGTAGTTGAAAACTTTTTATTTGACTTCATCTAGTCATGCGAAACCTACGTTTTAGTTTCTCAAATTTGAAATTCAAATTTTAAAAATGACCTCGGATGAAAAAAACTTTCTATATGAAGTTTGTACATCTCAAAAAGTTATGAAACTTTGTAGTTGAAAACTTTTTTATTTGACTTCATCTAGTCATGCGAAACCTACGTTTTAGTTTCTCAAATTTGAAATTCAAATTTTATAAATGACCTCGGATGAAAAAACTTTCTAAATAGAAAGTGTAAATCTCGAAAAGATATGAAAGTTTGTAGTTGACGACTTTTTGATTTGATATCATTTAGGTCCTTAAATAAGCAAATTACTTTTGGTTGGGTACAATATGTGGGGAACTAAAACTATATAGGGACACATGTGATGGTGTAGTGCAAGTGGTAGAAGGAAGAACCGCGCGAGCATGAGGTCTTGGGTTCGAATCCCGGGTGACGCATAGTCCGAAAAATGCTCGAAAAAATATGGTGTGAATAGAGAGGCATGGTGGTTGTTGGTGGGGGCCCTTCCGGGTTTAAAAATTTTTTTTGCTATTATTTTTGAGTTTTTTTTTCGGATTTTTTGTAAAAATGCACCGTAGGGCGGTTCATGTTGAACCGCCCCTACAAGTGCGGGGCACTGTAAGCGCGGGCGCACAGGGGCGGCTGCCCCAACCGCCCCTACAGAGGCTGGGCAGCCGCCCCTACAGAGGCCTGCTCACGTAGTGGATTGGGATCTTCCTCGAAGGGGCCAGCGGCCGGCGGCACACGGTGGACACGGGAGTCCGGAAGCCGAAGGCAACGTCGCAATGACCTCCGCGCGGCCGCCCCGCGACGTCGGTGCAGATGTTTCGGAGCCCATGAACCGCACCGCAGCCGCCGCGACTGGCAAGGAGGAAGAAGGGGCCGGGGGTAGGTACTCGGGTGGGTATCGCCGGTGGAAAAAGGCACGCAGGAAGAGGAGTCGGCAACGTGAAACACACATGTTTTATATGTTCCTGACATTCTTGTCTTATGGGTCCACTTGTAAATCAGAGTGGGTAGGAAGTTTTTTTGGGTAACAAATGATTTCAATTCGTAGGCTCTTTTATAGTATAGATTTAAAGCGCTGGAGGGGTGCAAACCCCTACAGTTTTCCTAAAAAAAAAAAAATGGTTCCTCTCACATCCTCTCTACGGTGGTTTTAGCAAAGCCCTGCCGCTACTCATAGTCGCAGTAATCCAGCGTACAGCAGCGCTGGGATCCCTCAGCTCAGTCTCTGATTGCCTGCGACCGTGCCCTGCAGTAAGTGATTTCATTAGTTCATCAATATTCAGTTGTAGGTTTTGGCGGCCTAGGGATCAGTACATGATATACCAGCTGTGATCGCCGAAGTTGAACAAGACAGATTTCAAGGAATCTCCAGTGCCTCGAGCGACATATCGATGAAGAGTCAGGAGTAGATCTTTCTCTGCATCGATGCTGCAAAGAATAGTGCAGTTGTTCCTTCTGCACTCTCCCTGGATCAATCTGGACTTAGGAGATTGTACGTTGATCTGCATAACTTGGATGCGTGTTCAGATTCTTGTACTTTTGAAGATCTATTATATATGAGGAAAAAAATTGACTCGTTATGGCATTAGGATCAGAGTCCGGGTTGGGTTATGATACGTGGACGTCGAGACGATGACCATAGGATTGCCGTTTTTGCCTATGTGTTAGTTTTACACTAGTATAGTTTGTCGGATCATTGATCTGCTCCTTATGTACCTGCAAATGTTGAAAAGCAAACTACCAAAGAGAGATTGTGTTTTATTTCAGCTAAAGGAACCAAGAACCAGCGAACGCTTCACCCCGACAAAAATGCAGCGATACTCTTCATGTTTTTTTTTTTTTATTACAGTCATCACATTAAAGAACCTACCAGTGCAGAGTTCTCTCTCTTTGCAGGGTCTGGTGAAAGGTGCCAGTGGCAAGACTTACCTCCACTTGTGCAAGGTGAGACCGCGACTTGAACGTATGAATAACAAATAAACATTACCCAAGCATCTATAATTTTGGTATGCAAACAAAGGTCAAATATCACCATATTTGGTTGTAAAACAACCTACCAAGGGACGGATATGTTGTGTATTAACTACACTGTTTTCAGAAAAAATCATATGTTCCAATCCATCCAATCAAACACCGAGTGAAATTACTGGATCGAAAGATCATACAAATATGAGATTTTTTACAACAATTACGGCTAGAAAGGCTAGAGGAAATGAGAGGAAATTCTAGAGAGAAAACGGGAGAAAATTCTGATGTGTATGACCAGTGGGCCATATGCACCAAATTTCCTCCCATATGCGCCAAATTTGTTCCCATTTCCTCCAAAACTCAGATAATTAAGACTCCAAATACAGGGGTGGTAATTCCGTTTTTGTATTTCTTTTTTCTAATCAAGGGTAATATGGTAATTTGATATTTGTGAAAATAATGATTGGAGTAATATAGTTGGAGATGAATAATACAATTAGAATAGTTACATATTATATTCTTGTAAGATTAAAAAAAGATTATTTTCTAGGGTTCGTCGTGCTGCAGAATTGGATGCGAATATCATGTTCGGGTTGTACAATGTTGAGGCATCTGTTTTGGTTCATTGTCTGATTGGTACGACCCTCAACGATTTGGTTTCAGTTATCCAGTTCCTTCCCAAACTTGCATGTCATAACTATATATAGAGCTTGCGAGTGGCTGGCAAGGCATGTTATAACTATATATAGAGCTTGCGAGTGCCTGGATAGCGTGTCATCGCACTTGATTCAGAATACAATACGAAAAGACCAAAATACCCTTTACGGATATAATTAGAACAGATTTAGAATTTTCTGGAGGAAATAGGAGGAGATGAGAGGAAAATGTAAGCATTGTAAAAAGACTCTACAAATAAAGTACTATTAAAACCTCCATAGCACACCGGACTAATTCGGCCTCAACGAGGTTCTAAATTGACACTAAAATTGATGGTGAAAGCAAATTGATGGTCAAAGGTGGGTGTGCACTCTGTTAGAAACTGATAGTAATATTCAGAACAAGATATCTCCCACAGTACTAAAAAGTTGCATTTAAAAACTCATCAGAAAGGTAATGATAAGTTCTACAACTTTTGATACTATGGGAGATTGCAATATGACAGCAAAAGACCTCAAAATAGACTTTGATCTGGTACTGTGATGCTTATTTTGCCATATAGTGTATCGACAGGGCTAAACGATCAGCACTGATCCAAAAGTACTTCGATTCAATACCTAAAGCAGATCAGAAACTTATCCAGATACCCTGTGTCTTGCTTTCCCCCTTCGACAAACCAGCTGCAGAAGAGGTTTCACTAAGCACCATTACTATCCTTTTTGCTACTACGATGCTCAACAGTTGAGACAAGGGTATAACACAAAAGGCTTCAGTTCTGATTGCAAATAGATAGACTACAAAAGAATTTACACAAGATTGATTGATTGAAATGATTATGAACAAAATAGTGAATCCCAATTTTGTTGGGAAAAAAGCTAAAATAAAGTACTAGGAAATTAAAAAAGGTCTAGCATTGAAGAACAGGAAAAAATATGCATGAAGTGTACCTTTCTATCACGTGCATAGGACTGTTCTCAACAAGCTGAATATTATGGTGTGGCAATATAATTTGCAGCCAACACCAAAATGATCTTCATGGGGTTAAAATAAATGATTTATACGAACTCTTGACTAAAGCTAAAATAGAAATGAAATGAATTTGTGCTTATTATGTCAGCAAAAAAGAGCAGGTAGATCACTCAGTCACATAGTCAATACAGTTAAGATAATAGTGTGGCAGGTAAATCACTCAGTCACCATAGTCAATACAGTTAAATGGTCTTCATAGGGTTTTTTTTCTCGAATACGCAAAAGATTTGCGCATCATTGTATTAAGAAGAAGAGAGTTTTACAAGTTTTTCTGGGGTGTTAACAAATTTGAAACACAGCCCGCCACCCCAGGACACGTACATAACGGATTACTCACGCACTAACATTCTAGTTTGCCTGACGGGACCAGCGCTCATGCGTGGCCCCCGGCCCCGCGGTGCCTCCGCGGTCGCTGCTGTGGGACCTCGTCTGCCAGCAACTCCTGCGAGGCCCGGGCGTCCCCTGGTCTTCCCTCGAACATCGCGTCCAGCTTCAGCTGCCCCTCCGCCGTCGGCTCTGACTCGATGAACCCCATCTTCCGCATGGCGATGATCTTGCCTCTTTTTGCCACCGGGTACTTGGAGAGAGGGTTTGCCGCGATGCGCCTGCTCCGCGTAGGCAGCTTGATGGAGCTGGAGTCGTCCACCCTGGCTGGGAGGAGCGGGGTGGCCACCTTGTGGAAGACTTTCTTGGCGAATTTCTATGATTAGTCATATAAGAACTATTGACTAAAGCTAAAATAGAAATCAAATGAACTCGTGTTTATGTTGTCAGCATAAAAAAAACAGGTAAATCACTCAGTCACCATAGTCAGTGTAGTTAAATGGCTACTTTACAGTAACAGAGGCCAACTCAATCTTGCCGTTCACAAAAGAGACATAACTTGCTAGTACATTCTATTTTCTAGGATTCAAGTATTTCAAAATTTCCAATAGCCAAAAAGTGGTTAATTTAATAGTACAATTGAGAAAAACTGTTATGCCTCATCTAGTTTGAACAAAAAAAAAATATGCCTATTATTTTCTGCAGATAAATATATTCTTTAAACATAGATAAGAAGAAATTAGGCTTCGCACTTTGGAATTAGTAAATATATGATCATCAAGGAGCAGAGAGCCATCCATGACAAGTCCAGCGTTGCTGCACTTGCTGATACATTAGTTCCATCCAGCATGTACCCGATGACAACACAACATATAAAACTAAGGTGCACTGTGCAACAATTCATGAAGTTTCAATTAACAAGAACTCAGAAATCCTTACGTGCCCTGAGCGTCCTCCGTTCCCCTTTAGCATAAAATATTTGCATTCGGTGCTAATGTCCGCCGCCGCGCACGCACGGGCAGCGGCAGACACCACGATCCAAGGCTGCCGCGTGCATCAGATCCATGGAAACCGCATGAGAGGAGGAAAGACGAGTGTACACAGGTGGTAGATATATAGAGAGAGCCGATCGCGAAGGGAGACGTGGTGGGTGGGCACTGCGGGCGAGTAAAATTCTTTCGGTGAAAAAAAAAACTTGCGTGGGAAGCCGACACAAGATACCAGCGAATGTAAAGAGTTTCCATCTGAGTTTATGACTAGGACCACTCGTCAGATTAGTGTGGGAGATTTTTTTTAAAAAGAACTAGTGTGGGAGATTTAGGCCTTGTTTAGATTCCAAAATTGGCCACCAAATTCACTATGCAGAATTCCTATTCACCTTCACATCAAAATACCGGCACATGCATGAAGTACTAAATGTAGATGAAATCAAAAACTAATTGCACAGTTTGGTTGTACTTTACGAGACGAACATTTTGAGCCTAATTAGTCAAAGTTTGGACAATTTTTAGCAAACACAAACAAAATGTTACAGTGCGCTGATTTGACGCGGCACTATGCAGAGTGCCAACTTTGGCCGGAACTAAACAAGGCCTTAGATGCGTTGGATCTAAGAAGCCGATTCGAGGGACAAGAATCATTGTAGGTAAGAAATATTGTTGATTCTTCATTCTTTCATATATAGATAGAATAGAATAGATAAACTCAAAATTCACATGGCAGGTAACACATGCTAAGAACATCTCAAAGAGCTCTCGCAAGAAAAAAAAATCTAAAAGAGATTCCAAAAAACAAATATTTCCTAAATCATTCATTGTTCCAAATGGTGGACCGTACAGGTAACACAAGCTAAGCACATCTCCAATAGTTACTAAAACAAATATTTGCACTAATTCATTATTTTGAATGGCGAACCGAACAGGTAACACATGCTAAGAACATCTCCAAGAGTTTTTACAACACTAGCATCGTGCCCGTGCGTTGCTACGGGTTGACAAACTTTTTATTAAAACACATGGATTGCACGATAAGATAATAATATTGCGAATTAAATAATGACATTAAAGTAACATTTAGTCTAAACAAACAAAGTTTATGAAATTAACACAGTCACAGAGATCGTGGTGTCGCATGCTCATAAAATCTACCGTATAGATTTTTCCATGATTCCCTAACTAAGATAATGTTTTATATCTTGAGGAAGATGTCTCTAATATCTGTTTAGTGTGGTAACCATAGGCTCATTGCCATGTATACTGCAGGTGCCGCTTGGTGCCCGTATGCAAAGATAGCACAATAATTTTCTAAGTACTTCCTATTTTGCCGTGATTGACATTAATATTTTTCTATTCCATATTGCCGGGTGGGGATAGAGATGATTTGTGAAACATTTGTTGTCTTGAAATATAGCGCTAGCATGCGCCCTTTATATGGTACATGATTTATAATCCAAAAATTCACAAATATTATAATCCCAAGAGCTATTCTAGTCTACAAATTTGAAGACAATATATATGCAGTCATCCTGAAATCAAGATAAGCTCACTTCCATCAGCTTGCTTCAGAATGTCCCCCTGAAAATTCCCAATGCAATGCCCGACGCCTATTTTTATCGGCGTCAGATCGAGGTTTTGGTTCAACGTACCTGGCCCTTTGGCTAGACAAAGGCTTCGGTTAGCATGATCGAGGTCGTTGTCGCGCTTCAAGGGGACACGACGCCTGCCGCCACCGAAGGCTCCGCCCAGGCTTCGTATGGGATCGAGCTCGCGGCGAGGGCGATGCGTGCTGGCGAGATTGGAGTGAGCTCCCTACGAGGGCGATGCGTGTAATCACGTGGCTGCTCAAACGCAAGCACAGGAAGTACTGGAGGCCTGCGACAATAGTAAAAGGTTGAAAACTCGCTCGCACCTGCTTGCCCCGTGCAGGTGTTCGGCCGCCATCTGATCTCCACCCGCACACCTTCTGATCTCCACCGGCGCACGCGCTCGGCAGACGCCTAACTCCACCGGCCGGCAATGCCAGCGTGACATCTGCGGCGGCATCGATCTTCAACCTGGACGTCTCGATCAGTCTACGTACGCAAAGACTACGGCTCGGGTGCACGGCTCAGGTGGCGTCAAGGCGTCGGTGCGGTAGGCGACAGCCGAGGACGACGGTGCAGACCACGGTGTTTCAGGTGGCGTTGGCGCAAAGGACGACGGCGCTGGCGCACGGCAAGGTCGAACAGAGCTGGCGCGTGGAAGAATGTGGTGGCTTAATGTGGAGCGGGATGATTGCAAGGGGAAATCTCCTTTGCCTTGTGTTGCCTTGGCTTGCCTTGATTGATTGCTGAAATCACGGGCTGCCATGCCTTGTTTTCCATGTTTGACAGATGGAGGGGCCACGCACGCACGCCTTCCAGATTAAGCCACGCAGAGCGACGAATCTTGCATGCTAGGCCGAGACGCCGTGATTGTGGTGGTAGCGACTTCCCTTTTTTCCCTTCCAAAAAAGACTTCGTTTTTCCTAGCTATAGCACCATTTTTTTCTTCCCGTTTTTCCTTCCTTTTGTGTAGCGAAGGGGTGGGGATCGCATGGTTTCTTTCCTTCTTTTAGGCGGTGGGGTGGGATCGCAGGAGGAGGCAGACGGAAAGGACCAAGCAAATGCCGCACCAAAAATTGTCCACGCTTTGGTCTTTTTATTTGTGGGAGAAATAGTTGCTAAATAATTCATTATTCCAAACGTTGGAGCAGACAGGTACCACATGCATGCTAAGCACATCCAATGTTTTAGATGTGTGTAGAAGCAACTTTTGGTCTTTATTCCTAAAAACTCTTGGCAATAAAACGAGCTTTCCACACCCTCCAATCATGGCAATAGCAGTAGCAGGACGTTCCCTTTCACACTATGGAGAAGGCACCCCGTCGTTGTTATCCGCCTTTGGTGCAGATTTTCGATAAAGCTCGTCACCATCCACGCAATAGCAGTTGTCGTATCTGGGTTCACAAATTCCATTGTAGCCATAAACTGCGTGGCATCGATCTTTGCAACCCCAGGGGTCACCTTCGCATTTGCCGAGCCGCGGCCATCTATAACCTTCAACTCCTGCTCAATCAAAAGAGATTTATGTTTACTGACGTTACAAGCTGGAGGCTGAACAAGACGACTAGAATAGGAGCTGTTTGTTACCTGATAGCAAGCTGAACGACAGTACCAGGACACATGTAACAGCCGCGGCGATCTTCTTGTAAGCCATGGATGCAAATAGTCTATAGTTCTCTATCAGTGGATGATCAGTGGATCTTGGAGTGCTGTAACTAGCATATTGGTGGCAGACCCGGGAGGCAAATATTTATATAGGATCATGGTGGAAGAAATATCAGAGGCACTATCAGACAGAACCACAAACATAGGGTAGATGCATGTTGACCGTGATCCCTGTCCGTGTGGCCTACATATGGAAGGCGTCAATCTACATGACATGCATCCATCCATGCCAAACAATATCCTAATAATAGCAACTCCAGTAATCTGTGTTGACCATATGCCTCCTGACCACATACCTTGCTTTGGACACACACACAGTACTGACAGTGGTCTTCTAAAAATCTAAATCCATCGTTCAGTGAAAGAAAATATAAATCCATCTGCTACTTGATCACTTGAAGGATCAATGTCTATTTCAAGTAACTTCTGAGACACTCGTTCTGGGAAAAAAAAAAAATCTAAATCCATCTGCTACTTGATCACTTGAAGGATCAATGTTGGATTGGCTGTCAAATATTTTGCACCAAGGTTTTCACACCATGATTAGCAGCCCATGGACTACTTATATGTAATTATTTGAGAAGACTCCATTTTCGTGGACTCCATGATACAAGATTTGATCCTGGAAACACTGCCAATCCATAGTAGATCTCCTATCATCTATGCTTCCTGCCCAATCTGCATCTGAGAAGACACCTGTACCTGAAGATTCATTTGTCTGCCAGACTTTTCTGTCTTGAAATGTATCGTGATGCCACGTTGGCGAGCTGCTGTCTGAGAAGGGAGGAGCAACTGGTTGTTTAGATGATGGTGGAACTAAACACTAACCATGATCACCTTCAGGTTGCCCAGAGACATGAGAAACTTGGAGCACGCCACTTGGAGCCTCTGAAGCCTTACTGATCTGCAAGTACAAACTTAGTAGCTGTTGTGCCAGTGTAAATATAGTTGTTAAGACGGTCCTCATAGATGAGCATCAGCCTCTTCAAGCCATACTTATCCGCCGACAAAGCCCGATGCTGGGCAAAGGCTGGCGCATCACCGCCACACTGTCCATGTCCACCAATGAGTCCATGTAGACGAAGAGCAGAAGGCTGATGGCCATGAACAATCTCGGCTCGATGTCAATAGGCCGTACATGGCTTTTGGTCTTCTCCTTCATCTGGCCGAAGTCCTGCACCATGAACATTGGTCGGTGTGCGGTGAAGATTTTCTCGCCCACCTGGTAATGTGACGTTCGTTCCGAGACCGTGCTCATCATGTTTTTTGTATGCTTACAACCATAAAATTAAAGGACATACCCAGGAGAGACTTCTCGCACTATGTGGTCTCTGGGGAAGGGCCTCAATGTCAACCCTTACCCTCGCATGTGCAGTCCGAAACCGCACTCGAACCCAGTGATAACAAATAAATATTACCCAAACATTTATATGTTTGGTATGCAAACCAAGGTCAAACATCATCACATCCATTTGTAAAACAACCTACCAAGGGACAGACATGTTGTACTACTAAAGGAGAGTAAAAATACTCGATAGAAAGATCATACAAAGTACTACTAAAACCAACATAGCACACCCGACCAATTCGGCCTCAGCAAGGTCCTAAATTGACAACAAAACTGATGGTCGAAACTGAATGTGGACTCTGTCAGAAACTGACACTAATATTCAGAACGCGATATCTCCAATAGTACTCAACGAAAAAATGCATGTAAATACTCATTGGAAAGGTAATGAGTAGTTTTACAACTTCTGCAATACGACAGCAAAAGTCCTCAAAATAGACTTCGATATGCTACTGTGCTACTTATTCTACCATACACTGTATGGACATGACTAAACGAACAGCATGTATGCAAAAGTGCTTCCATTCAATACCTAAAGCAGTTCAGAAACTTATCCTGATGCCCTTTATTGCCTTCCCCCTTTGCAAAAGCAGCAGCATTGTATTAACAGAAAGAGGGCAACGGTCTACAGCCAGCAGAAGAGGTTTGCACCAAGCACCGTTATCCTTTCTGCTACTACAATACACGATGCTCACCTGTTGAGACAAGGGGACAATACTAAATGCTCAGCTATGTTTTACATGGAGCTCGATCAAATTCAGTAGTGATGTCAGATTGCCGTATAGCGTATGAGTAGAGTAGTTCATACTTTTTTTCAGACTCAAACACTAATTGTTACCTTTTTCCAGACAAACTAAAGTATATGTTGGAAGTATTAGTACATACATTTTCAGGTCCGCATAGATAGAGTTGAGCTTGAGCTAGGTCTGTTTTCCTATTTTAGTTGGAAGTTAATCCTGTTTGTTGGGGAGAACTAGTAATATGGTATCCATTCATGCAAATTTATGCTTAATCCGGGTGCAACACCAAGTTAAAAAGGGGCTTATCTAAACTATATCTGTAATCAACCTCATGACATTTGTCCTGTTTCAGGCTTACATGTTCAAGTATGATTCAACGCTCTGTCAATTTAAGAACTCCATAAAGGTTGTCCATGTTTCAACCTTGGAGATTAATGGGAAGCAAATCAGGTTACAAGTAGCAGATATGAGGAAGGTCCAAGGTTGCAAAATCTGTAGCTATAAATGTTTTTCCAATAAAGTTTTCAGGCAGCTAGCCAAACTGAAAATATATTTGTTTGTGAACATGGCTGGTCTTTTATTGAATTGCTTGTAGGTTTAAATTATGAAACATAATATCTGTGGTGTCCTGTGATATTCTATTCTGGTAATTCTTTGGACATAGCTTATGGCCTTATATTGTCAGTATACTGAATTTCTTATTTTCATAGAAGGATATTATCTTCTCTGTACTCATTGTACCACTTGATGCTCTTTTCTATACCAAATAAAGTAACAGTTTATACTTTTTTCAGATTATAGTATGTACCCATACTCCTATAAACATACTTTCTGATAATGTGTATGTACTCATACTCGTTTGATAATATGTGTGTACTCATTACTCCATCGGTGTACTATCTGAGAATATGTGTACTCATTCGGTTCTCGGAAGATTTTTGGATAGCAAATTCCAGTTTAGCTATACAATTCTGGCCCATTTATAGGATTATAAATGAGCACAACAAAACTATTGAAGAATTATGGGATGGGGAGAGTTTGAAATGCACATTTAGGAGGACTATAGATGAGAGCCTATATCAATCCTGGTTAGAGGTAGTGGAAAAAGCTGCTACAATTCAGTTTACAGATGAGGAAGATGCCATGATCTGGACTTTTAATTCCAAGGGAGTCTATTCTTCTCAATCTTTATACAAAGTTTTAGTTTTAGAGGGACAAAACAAGTGCATGTCCCAGCAGTTTGGGGGGTCAAGGTACCTCGAAGAGTACATATTTTTTTGTGGCTTTTGATTAATAATAGGACTCCGACAAGGGATAACCTGGCAAAGAGGCAAAAGGTTAAAGATGAGACATGCTTGTTCTGTGAGGATTAGAGAGTTGTCATCACCTTTTTTTTGACTGTGCTGTTGCTAAAAGACTGTGGGCCATAATAATTTCTGATATTCTTGGGATACAATTAGGAGAAGATATAATTATCATAGGATAATTATGGCTAAGTAGAAAAAGAAATGTCTTAGTTAATATGATTACATCAGCTGCTTTGTGGTCAATTTGGAAACTTAGGAATGAGTTTGTTTTTCAGCGAATTGGGTGGAAAAGTATGGAGATTCTTGTCTACAAGCTCCATGGGTTGTTGCAAAGTTGCCTGGTGCTTTGCCCGGAGGCCTAGAAGGAGAATCTGGAAAGATTTCTATCCAGGCTGAAGAAGATGGCAAGTATGGTGTACTGACTCGCTTTCACAGTGTAAGAGGAGGGGGGGGGGGGGGGGGCGGGGGAAATCAATCAAGAGTGATCATCCGAAGAACCAGAAGGCGCTGACATCCCGAATGCGGGAGATGGTGCATAATCTGGCAGCTCCGGTTCTGGAAAGGAGATGAATCTGAAGATGATATCATGTAATAGGATAGTTAATGTTAATGGAGTTTTTAGCCTCTCGATTCCAGCTTCTGGGAAAAACTTTATTGGCGCTGGCTGAGGATATACTTCGTTTCTGTTATTGGTAGGGGCTCGGCATGGAATGGGTCTGGAGCGTTTCGGTCTGTATTTGCAGAACTATGTTGTAAAACGTTTGAATGGTCTTTTAATTCAATTGAAAGGCAGGGGCAAGCTGCCCTACTACTCTAAAAGAAGTAGAGATGGGCATTTACCTAGAATCCGCCTCGTCATTTTAAAGAGTCTTTTACTCCAGTGCCATGAAAAAGTTGCTTTGCTCGTCCACGTCCCTAAAAGTTGGCCTCTACCGTTCTTATCCCTGCGTTTCAAAAGTTTTCTCTTCCATGCCATTCCGACCACATTCCATCTGTTTTTCACCGTTTGGGGTCCCGACAAGTGGGCCCAGGCTGTCTAGATGTCCAAATTACCCCTCCCACCTCATCCATCTCTTTCTCTCCTCCGTACGGACTCGCCTCCGACTTCAGAATTTGGAAGCCGCGGCGGTGCCCTCCCCGGCCGCGCCCCCTCCCCGGCGGTGCCCCTCCCCGGCCACGCACCACCCCAGCTGCGCCCCTCCCTGGCCGCAGCCCCTCCCCGGCCACGCACCTCCCCGACCGCGTCACCTCACCGGCAGCGCCCCCTCGGCCGGCCGGCCCTCGAAGCGCGCGCGGCTGGCCGCGCACGGGCTGCAGGCTCTCGCCTGCTGGCTCCCCGCTGCTGTTGGCCCGATGGGCGTGGCGACCGTGCGGGTACCACCGTGTGAGTGCCCGACATCGGCGTTCGCGGGCGCGGAGCCGCGGCTATTCCACGCGTCTCTCATCGCGCTCCCGGCCGCTGTACGTGGCCGAGCCGACGCCGGAATGCGCGGGCCTCAGACTGGAACCGTGCGTTGTCGAGGCGCACGGCCCTCGCGCGCGCCGTCACGGCGCCCGCCCTTGCCGGAGCGTCTCAGCCGCGTGCTCGAGCTCCTACACCTCCATCACTTGCGCGTGACGACCGGGACGCGCGACAGAACGCACCTTCCCGAACGCCGCGACGCCTCACCCCACTCCTCCACGTCATTCGCACCGCCTGCCCATGATGGAGGTTGCGCTCACCACACGCTGCTCCCTTGCCTGCTCGCGCTGGATGGTGGCATCGCCCGTGGTGGTGGGTGAAGAGGAGCCGCGAGTTCCTGCGACGCCGGTCCTATGCGGTTGTGCTCCTCCGTGCTCCCCTTGCCTCCCCTGTGCGACGCCGCACGGAGTGGCTCGCGGCTCCAGTGTGGGCTCCAGCGAGCCGCCGCGCCACCCGCACGCTAAGGTCGCATCCTCTGTCTCGCGTGCGCGTAGTCCTCGGCGCCAGCGGACAACGAGTAGATAGAGAACACAAAGGTAGGAGGGGCAAGTAAGGTCATTTGGGACCGCGGGTCCCACTGGTCAGAGCTTCCAAACGGCGGAAACAAGCAGAATCCAAACGGAATGGCATGAGAAAAGGAAGTTTCCAAACACGGGGACGTACACGGTAGAGTCCAACTTTTAGGGACATGGAGGAGCAAACCATCTTTTTGATGGCACGGGAGTAAAAGACTCTATTTTAAAGGCAGTGCCAAAAAAATGTCCACCTCTAATATAATCATAGAGCGTGACTCCTAAAATCTTTTTGATGCAGTGGTCCTTTAATGAGTCGGGGGTGATTCTTGTGATCAGTGAGAGTGGCCGTGTTGGATGGTTTGGATTCAAATGGAAATGTGGACTACGAGAGGGAGTCAGAATTATTTTTGCGACACATTTTTTTTATCCTGCGACACATGCACTCACGCAAAATCTATTCGCCAACATCAAACAGTTCTGTGTACCCTTTCTCCATTTGTGTGAAATTTGATTGAACAAGAACATTGTTTTTCCCTGTGGACAACAATCATACTCGTCTCTTTTCCATGTAGATTCTTGTGTGTTTATTCACGCACATGAAAAAATGAACCCGTTGGGTTTACGGATTGCGTTTTCCTGATTATATAATTCGAGAGACATAATCATGAAGTTCCCTATTATTATTGCTAAAAACAACAAAATTTTGTCAACCATGTCGAAATCGAGTCACATCAATGTAAATTGTCAACCGCAGTGATAGTAGCTCACGATCCGAAAAATATTTTCAGTTTTTTTATCAAACTAATTGCAATACAAATTCAACAACATCATTTATATTAAAAGCCCACTACGTGAAAAAAGCACTACGGGAGCGCTTCCCCTTTCATTGTAAGGGCGGCTCAATCACCAGCCGCCCTTACAGTGGTCAGGGTCACTATAAGGGCAGCTCAATCACCAGCCGCTCTTACAGTGATCACTGTAAGGGCGGCTGGTGATTGAGCCGCCCCTATAGTGGTCTGTAGGTGTATAATTGGTTTTAAAAAATTTCAAATTTTGTAAACGATGTCGGATGGAAAAAATTTACATATGAAGTTTGTACATCTCAAAAAGTTATGAAACTTTGTAGTTGACAACTTTTTAATTTGACTTCATCTTGTCATGCGAAACCTACGTTTTAGTTTCTCAAATTTAAAATTCAAATTTTATAAACGATGTCGGATGGAAAAACTTTCTATATGAAGTTTGTACATCTCAAAAGGTTATCAAACTTTGTAGTTGAAAACTTTTTTATTTGACTTTATCTAGTCATGCGAAACCTACGTTTTAGTTTCTCAAATTTAAAATTCAAATTTTCTAAACAATGTCGGATGGAAAAACTTTTTATATGAAGTTTGTACATCTCAAAAAGTTATGAAACTTTGTAGTTGAAAACTTTTTTATTTGACTTCATCTTGTCATACGAAACCTACGTTTTAGCTTCTCAAATTTGAAATTCAAATTTTATAAATGGCCTCGGATGAAAAAACTTTCTAAACGAAAAGTGTATATCTTGAAAAGATATGAAAGTTTGTAGTTGATGATTTTTTGATTTGATATCGTTTAGGGCTTTAAATAAGCAAATTACTATCGGTTTGGTACAATATGTGGGGAACCAAAACTATATATAGACACATGTAATGGTGTAGTACAGTGGTAAAGGTTGGAACCGTGCGAGGGTGAGGTCGTTGGTTTAAATCCCGGGTGATGAAAAGTCCAAAAAATACTCGAAAAAATATGGTGTGTATAGAGTTGCATGGTGGTTGACATGTGGGGGCCTTTCCCGGGTTTAAATTTTTTTTTTGCTATTATTTTTGGGTTTATTCGGATTTTTTTTAAAAATGACTGTAAGGTCAGCTCGTGATGAGCCGCCCTGTAAGAGCGGGGGCGTAGGGGCGGCTGGCCCAGTGCCCAGGCAGCCGCCCCTATAGAAGGACATTGGCGTAGTGGCCACAATTGCATAAAAAATTTTTTCATCGGAGTACATATATGTCTGGTACTCTGTTCACGCTCGCTCATGCACCGCTAGAGCGCGGCGCTGGCGCAGCCAGTAGGCCCTTGCCACCATTCAGTTTACGATCCGAAGAGCAGTTACTCTGAAAGCAATAGCAGATGTCGCTGGCGTCACAAAATCCACCCACGTAGCCCTCTTGTTGGCACCGACCTTTGCAAGCTTGCCGATCCCCGCTGCAAGGGCCAAGCCGGCTGCGCACGAAATTGCGACACGGCGGATAGCTTACAGCTTCTACGTCTACGTCTGTTCAATCAGAAAGAGATCTAGTTATACACACGTCACAAGCTCGAGGTAGAAGAAAACAGCTAGAGACGAGGAATCTTTTGTTACCAGATACCAAAAAGAACGACAGTACTAGGAGAACAATCGTAGCTGCAGCCGTGATCTTCTTGCAAGCCATTGTTGCAAAAGTCTCGAGAAGTTTATAGTTTTTCGCCAATATTCAATCAGTTAATATAACCTGTAAGTGCTTAGATGGTAGGCCGGTAATGCATATATTTATAGGATCACATGGCATGTGAAATGCACTGGTTTCATTTGCAACCTTGAACGCAGGGTGCATTGCTATTTTTTGAACTCGGGGCATCCCCATTTCCATTCATAACAAACGGAAATACAGAGTTTAAACAAGACGATGAGACCAGCAAAGCTGGGGGAAAAGCAACAGGGGAAGGAGGGGAAAGGAACGAGAACGCTAGCCCTGCTAACGCACGAACCTAACAGTTTTGAGACATCACAATCATTAAGACAGACTGCGCTTAACCACCAGCGCAAGAGGACACATCACACAGACTTATTGAAGTTGCTAGTGTTAATGTAGTCGCAAAGACGGTCCTCACAGATGAGCTTCAGCCTCTCCATGTCATACTTATCCGCTGCTACAAGCAGATGCTGAGCCATGGCTGCCGCATCACCACTCCTGTCTATCTCTGGCAGCAAGTCTGTATAGATGAAGTGCAGCATGGCGCTGAACACCCTTGGATTTATGTCTTCGATCTGTACATGGCTCGTACTCTTCTCCTTCATCGGACCAAACATCTGCGCCATGAACACAGGCGATCGAGCGGCGAGCACGTTCCGGTGTGCGGCAAAGACCTCCTCACCGACCTGGAACGTGACGTCCGTTCCAACCTTGGACTCGAGGAGGACGCCGAGATGGTTATGCAGGTCTGATGGTGGCACGGTGACAACCCGCTGGATGCTACCGGTGCGGACCGCTGTCCAGACAGTGACGTCGCATCTGACTCTGAAGCAGTCGTTGTTAAGATAGTCTGATTCCTCCAGTGTCTTCTTCTTGATGAATTTTGGGCATCCCCATGCGTCGTGTGCGTACTTGCTGAAAGTGTTCACGTTGTCTCCTGTACGATACGTCGGGACTCCGTCTCGATTGAGCAAACTGAACTCCCAGCTTGCCTTGACGTCCTTGCCTGGGCTATGGTCGAGATACAGGAAGAAGCCTATCCAGCCGGTGGGTTTCGTGCTGTCTCCGTCAGGGTAGTACTTGATGACCCAACGATGCCCGCCGACGTCGAATGGGTCGGATGTGATGAATCTGTCGTCGCCGACTCCCTTGATCCGGGAGTACCCTTCGACCTTGAGCACGTGCGACCCCTTGACGGCCTGGGCCACGATGCCGGACGCGCTGACGCTGCGCGCCAGGCCGCCGCCAACAACAGATCTCGGCATTTGTTTGGACGGAGTTGTAGGGTTCCTGTCCTGGCCACACAGTGGGAATAGACGGAGATGAGATTATCGATCTATAGGGTTTTTTATATTACACCTCGAGATGGCAAGTATATATAGGGATGGTATTCGGTTTTATGCGACCCAGCCACCCAGACCCAGGAGTTAATTTGGGGCCAATTTGCTAGTTCGGGGACATGTTAGTGTTCATGGCCATGCGCACTTTATCACAAATATTAGTAGCAAAATACTACTAATAATTGTTTATTCAAGTACAGTTGTAGCAATATTACAATTATAACTATGATTGCTGCTAAAATTTTAAGGGAAGTTCTCCCAAGTTCAGGCAGGAGAAAGAATAACCTCTTAGAGAAGAATGGGTTATTTTCGATGTTACAATAGCCTCATCTAAATCTCAATTTTTTTTTTTTACAAAAATGAAGATATTGTTTTGTCTCTTGTTAGAACTAATGTTTTGCACCATGTATACAGGAAATAGGACAAGGTAATTATCTCAGGCATGCACCTTATTGATGCGCTGAATTTTCCCACCAACGATACTAATAGCGCTATACCAGAACCCTCTGTGGATTTACCTTTCTCACATAGTGAATGTTCTACTGATCTTTGAGTTAAACAACAGTTGTGTGACAGAGATGTGACGAATATTCCTATATGCCACAGCTTGTAATGGAAATTGATTCTTTTTGGTTTGGAATGAGACATTTTTCTTTAAAATACTTTTGGCTATCTTGAGTTTGAGACTCTCTATGTTCAGAGCATCTCCAACAGTTATGTATATCTAACTTGCCAAATGTTATGTTTTAGTAAGTTGCTATAATAATTTGCCAAGTTGAAAACAGGTCATCTCCAACAGTTTGGTATATTTAACTTGCCAAATCAAAAAAAGAGGAGGGTCCACCGGGTGAGGTTGTTGACCGGTACAAACCGGAATCTCCCTTCCATCGCGCGTAACCCTGTCGCCTTACCCTGCGATCGATCTCCCTCCGACTCACCGCCGCTTTATTTTTGTTTGTATTTATGATCGACGTCAAGTGCATGGCATTGTAGCTGGCCGGCATCCTTGTTTTGTCAGCTACGAGCAGCAACCTGATTGATGATCAGCTCTCTCGATCGTCGTCGTGCATGGCACTATACCTTCGATGGCGACAGACAGTGTTGGCCGATGGTGACAAATTGATGATTGCGGTGACGACAGAATGATGATGGCGACATACTGATGCTTGTCATACAGATTTGCCTGTCGGTGGCAACATCTGATGCTGTGAACGCCTGTCAACTCGGCTGCTGTGAATGGCTGCTGTCGAATGAAACTATCAAATCGAAACCCTAGGTGTAAGCGGGAGCACAAACCTGATCATGTCGAGGCCAGGTAGCTGCGCGCTCGATCAGATCGCGAACAAGATCGCGGCTGAAGATCGCGAAGAAGATCAGCGCGATATCGCCTCCAGGTCGAGGGCTCGGAGCGGACTTGGGCGAAGGAGTTGGCGAC
This sequence comes from Themeda triandra, assembly GCA_018135685.1. NCBI lineage: Eukaryota > Viridiplantae > Streptophyta > Magnoliopsida > Poales > Poaceae > Themeda > Themeda triandra. Next base: position 145,868 of record JAENPR010001009.1, read on the forward strand.
GACGGACTGGAGGCGATCTCTCGACGACCGAGAGGACTATATGACGGAGGCGTGGGAGACTCGCGGGAAGGGTAGGAAATTTCATCCACCGCGCGGGAAGGAGTCGCGTGCGCGGAGGAGCGCGATCCGCAGTCGTATTCGCGTGCGCAATAATACGCGTGCGGCAACGGGATTTGGCAAGCTCACAAGTTTGGCAAGTCACTTTGGCAAACTGTTGGAGATCGATTTTTTCTTGTTTTGCCAAATTTTAAAGGATGGCAAGTCATATAAGGAACTGTTGGAGATGCTCTAAGTACTATCTTATTATTACTATTTGGAGGCCTCAATGAAGGCTCCACGTTAACTCTCACCAGATGCGCTAGGAAAAAAGAAAAATACTAGAAATTCCCATGTTAATCAGAAACATCTAGCCATCAAATCTTAAACTAGGGAAATTATTAACCATTAGATCTATTTTAATTTTCTAATAAATTACCCACCTTGCCATTATTATTACATATAGATAAAAAGAAGAAAAAAATATAAATTCAATATTTTGGAATCTACTTAATATTTCCTAGCACGAGTCCCCAACCTGCATCGTATTTCCTAGGACGAGTCCCCATCCTCCATCGTTCTGTTTCCTCCGCACCACAGCGCCGTAGCAAACCGCGGGAACGAACCGCAAGCGGAGCACACAACCGCCGGCCTCCCAAACCCAGCACGACATCCTCCCATCGATGTCTCTCCTCCGTCTCGCTCCATCTCTGGTGGATCTCACACCAGTGCACAACCTTCTCCAGTGGATTTGTCTCTGACCTCCACAATATCCATCTAGAAGGGAATCTTGCAAGGTATCGATTCACCTACCTAAGGAATCGTAGAGATATTCAATCGGGAGAAAAAAAGACAGCGCCATCTTAGGGCGGCTCCATGCGCCACCTGCTGCCGGGCAGCTGTCTTGTGGTCGCTGCCTTGCTAGGCCAACCGAGAGGAGGATGCCAACACAGCGTAGCCATGTACATCTCCACCGGCACCCACATGCCAATTCCTTCGTCTTAGAGGCACCCGATTTTCTCAGCATCTAGTGGCACCAGGTTTGCACTTCACTCCTATTTCCTTTTTTAACTTGCTTACTTAATGATGAAATTTGTACAGTTGTGACGAGGAGACTTATAGGTTTGGAGTAGTACAACATGAATGAATGTTTCATGTTGCTTATTGGGGCCTGTAAGGTCATAGTGATAATCACCATGAATGAATTGTTACTTATAGGTTTGGAGTAGTACAACATGAATGAATGTTTCAAGTTGCTTATTGTGGCCCGTAAGGTCATAGTGTTGACCACCATGAATGAATTGTTTGCAGAATTAATCTATAGAGGGTGTCTTTTTTCTTTTTTTTTTAACACTTTTATCTCCTACGAAATAAATATGCATCATGGAACATGGTCACACGGTTACCGTTATTAAACATTAGGTGTAATTTTCATTTTCATTTTAACATCCTTGAGTTACTATGCATAAATAAGTTTTGAAATAATCCTTATTGAACATCACATATATTGTTATTAAATTAATAATCATGTTTTTTCAATCATTGTCATAGAAGTCACCCACTTTTTATTGTGAAGGGATCTCAACCCTGGGTGCATGAGGAATTGAGTGTCTCATCAGATGTTGATGCAGAAAAGGGCTCCTGGATCTTTAATCGGCCCAGTGCAGACAAAAAGACCACATGGGGAACACTATGCCTCGACTCTCCGTCAATGGTGTGCAGAGTTTCTTGGTCAGTTGTGGAAGATTGGAGGGGTTGAATTTATCAGCAACACCAACGGCACAAGCTAGAGGGACATGGACGATTTGTTCAATAACTTCTTCATGATAATTACATCCTTCTTCTCTCATCATCCGAGCTCCCATGGATCATCTCACATGGTCTGTGCCGTCCACTGGAGAATGGACACGACGCGTTCCAAAAGTGAGGAGGCTGATGGAGTGCACATCGTCCTCTATAGGTGAGAAACTAATCTGATGTTCAACGTAATCTTGCACACAGCTCCATGAATATTGGCTAATATTGTCTAGATGTAGGGAGATGGTGCGACAGGTGACTCAATGTGGCACTACACCTAGCCACCTAGGTTCGAATCCCGTCGGAAGCGAATTTGGGTGCCTATTTTCTAAAAAAAATCAGTACTGTGGGGAACTCCCCCACAGTCTTTTCTTGTCAAAAAAAAAAAAACATCGAGAATGGCCCCACACCTACGTCACTGACACCACCAAACTAGGCGATGTCGAGATGCGATGTCGAGATGCCACCAAACTAGGCGATGTCGAGATGCGATGTCGAGATGAGTACAGATGCCATGTGCAATGTTTCCTACAAAAATGATGCCACCATATAGATTGGGGCATGCTACAATGCCGGCCGACACTAACAAGGCAAGTGATGCTACACCAACTATATTAATTTTAAGAATTTTAGTTTTTTTTTCTAAAACAGTAATAATATGATACCATATATGTCATGGTGCATGCTAAAACAAATATTTATGACTTTTTTAAAACAAAGAGTGTAGCCTAAGACCTAACATATTCTTTCAACAGAATAAAACATAAATTTTTTGAATAAGTGACACAATTAGCTTTAGAATATGAAACTAATGCATGTAAAAGATATAAAGTTGAAGGTAAAGTGTAAATTTTCATGATATCACGTAAAGGGGCGAAATAAGAATGTGTAAACTTTAAATGTATTTATTTTTCCACACGATACATATGGTGCTAAGAAAGTTAAGAATATAAATTGATATTTTTGAAAATAGTAGAAGCAAAAATGATACATCCTAGAATTTGTACAGAAGTCCAAAACATTTTGCTATTATTTCAGTAGACTATAATCGACATTGTAAATAGTAGCTATTGTATCTAAGGAACGAATAAGCTTAACATTCAAGAAAAAGAATCTAATTCAGGTTTATGTCATTAAAATAGACACTATAGCTAAAACTATCATAGTTTAAGCAAACGTTTCACTAATTTATATTAGAGATTCATTTAAGTTCTATAAGAAAAAAAAAAACTATAATTATGGATGGGAAAAACATATAGAGCAATACTTGATAGGTTATCATTGTTCAATATATAGACTAGAGAGTGCCTAATTATAGCTATTATTTAAAAATATTAGTGAAGCCAAAAAAAATGTAATAAAAGAATTTTTTTAGTTATCTCATAGGATTCTAACCGTGCGAAAGCACGGGTTGTTGAACTAGTGAGGAGAAGACATATAACTTTATTTTTTTCGAACTAGGGGATTCCGCATTTCCATTACCTTCATAACAGAAATACAAAAGAGTTTATAGAAAGTTCAGAAGAGAAAAGGAGAGGTGCTCAGAATGTTGGCAGACATTTAACTTTATTGGTAAATATAATTTGTAAAGGAGAGTATATGATAGCCAGAGTTTATATTTGTTCAAATATGAAATCTTCTTTTGTTGTGGAACATCATGTCATGTCGTGATCTCTGAATTGTTTTGTAAAGAAACATGTTAAATTTGCAGTGTTGGCTATTACATACAACCTGTCCTCCAGCCTATGCTCAAACCAAGGATGATTTGCTGTTAAGAATGGGGACATGATGAGGACATGACACGTTCCGATACAACCATTGAAAATAAGGTGACCTTATTTGTACATTTGCATGGTGATTTTTGGTACAATTCACTCGGTTCCATATGTACATGTTATTTTGTTTTCTTTATAGCTACAAATGTACCTCTAGGTGCGTGTCCATCAAAGTTGAACTTTCAGTTCATTGGCAGACCAACAATACACCATTGGGAAGGTCACAACTCATTCATCCATAGTTCAACTGAGGTCATCCATAGCCTATTTGACATGCTTTGAAAAAGATCTGGTCCTACCTCAATAACCCATCATTAAAACCTTCAAAGCATCAAGTGCTATTTCAGTCGCGAGCTATATGTAATCATCATGGGATTGCTTTTCACACTTTCCCGAGCCAAGTTGGAGCACACCATAAGAAGATGGAGAACACACCAAGAGATCACTTGAACGTCCTCCCTCTTGTAAACCACCTTAGAAGGTCGGCAAGGGCGTCCAAGCCATTCAGAGGTCCAATCCACGTATAGTTTGTGTCCATCTCGGATTCCATATCTTGAGCTGGTGACAGATATTCTGGTGGTGGGATCCATGGCCTCAAGGGCTCCAGGCCATCCCTTCTAGAAAGGGTCGAGCTCGAGCGTGGCCATGGCTAACACTTTGTATGGACACAATGTAAGTTTCTAGCCGTAAGGTCTCAATCCATGACTGGTCCAGGGTCTACAGGCTAGAGCTCGATTGTTTCAGATTTTCTCCTTTGAAGATCAATACGCTGCTTACCATAACAAGTGAATGCATGGAGGTTGGGGTTTCATTATATCGAACCATATGCGAGAAGCGATGCAGTCCGGGTCGGGGAGGTTAGTGCATCTGCCGGATGCACTGCATCCTAATTAGCAGGGGATCAGCATTAATGTCAAGGAACTATTTCTGACATGTGGCCATACGTGGAAACAATACACCTGTCCAAAACCAACAGTTTGGTAAAACCACATGGCAAATTAGGATTTTTGGCAAAATTATAAAAAAACTACTCTAACAACTTGGCAAAAGCACTTGGCAAATTGACAAATTTGGCAAAAAGGGCCCCTTCCGGGCATAAATATGTGCGCATGAGAGCAACTCCAACAGTTTGCTAAAAGTCACTTGGCAAATCTATAGTTTTGCCAAGTCTCAAAACCAAATGCCAAGTGAAAAAAGAAGTCTTCTCCAACAGTTTGCTATTTGGGCTTGGCAAAAGAACTTGGCATCCTAGCATTTTTGCCAAAATCATGAAATGAAGCCTCCAACAAGTTGGCAAAACTAGTTGGCAAATTGGATACACGTGATGCCAAGTGATGGAGCACTTGGCATATTGGCAAGTGAAGGGAGAATTTTGCCAAGCTCACAGAAATGCTAAGTAGTTTTGCCAACTTGTTGGAGGCTGTTTTTTGTGGTTTTGGCAAAAATTCTAGGATGCCAAGTGCTTTTAGCAAACTGTTGGAGTTGCTGAGAGCACTTGGCAAATCGCGATTTCGGCACTTCCTCGGTTCTCCCGCGCGCGAGAGGAAGAGGAATCGCTCTAGTTGCATGTGTCCCCACAAAAGATTAAGACATGCGGGCCACTAATTTTCAATTTGCCACGCCCAAATAGCAAATTGTTGGAGAAGGGCTTTTTTTACTTGGCAAATGAGTTTAGACTTGGGATTTGTCAAGTGATGTTTACCAAACTGTTAGAGTTGCTCTATATTTAATCTGCTCCAAATTATAAGATGTTTTGGCTTTTCTAGACATATTACTTTTACTATGTACCTACTAGACATAATATATATCTATGTGCATAGTAATTGCAATGTACCCTAATTGAGAAGCCAAACCACCTTATAACTTGGAACGAAGGGAGTAGTTCATTTATAACTTTCCATGTTAAGTATTGATCTGCTCTGTAACGCAGTTGCCTGTATATCAGTTAGTTGTTCATCCAATCAGCCTGCTTTGGGACGGAACACATGAGGGTCTGGAGAACCTGGTGACTGAAGATGTTTCTCCGTGCATGAGTTAATGGAAAGTACTATTCCTCACAAAAACATATATTTACTTTAGGATTAGGATTCAATTGAAATATATGGCAAAACCGTAATAGGTTCCAATATAATTGATATGTATACTTATGATAACTTTAACCGAATAGTGAAGACAAAACATTTCACTTGGTAGTTGGAGTAATAGTAGACGAGTAGCAAGCAAAGAGAATAAGGGTGTGCCATTATTCTGAGTACACTGTCGCAGTGTGTGCCACATCAGGGAGCAATGTTGGCGAGCAGTTCATTCAGAAGAGAGGGGCAACTCCTTGTCAGATACTGAAACTCATCACTATCCATGATCTTCTTTAGATGGCCTGGTGACTTGAGAAACTTGAAGCATGCCTCCTTGAGCCCTTTGCAGCCATGCTGCTCTGCAAGCACCAATGTAGTCGTTGCCATGCTAATGCTGATGCAATTACAAAGCTTTTCCTCGCACATGAGCTTCAGCCTCTTCAGATCATATCTATCAGCTGCTACGAGTAGATGTTGAACCATAGCATAGGTATCATGCTTGTGCATAGGCAGTAAGTCAGTGTAGATAAAGTGCAGCATAGCTTTGAACACTCTAGGCTCCATATCATCAATCCGTATATGTGTGTTCTTCTCCTTCATCGGACCAAGGAGCTCTGCCATGAAGACTGAGGACCTAGCACCAAGGACAAGCCTGTGAGCAGCAAATGTCTCCCCACCAACTTCAAATGTGACATCAGCTTCCACCCCTGAAGACAGGAGATGGCCTATATGCTGGTTCATATCTGATGGTGGCACAATGACAAACTGCGAGGTGCCCTCTGTGCAAAACTCTTTCAAGATGGTGGCATCACACCTAACTCTCAAACAGTCATCCATTAGATAGGCTGATTCCTCCAGGGCCTTCTTCTCAATGAAGTCCGCAAATCCCCATGCATCATCTGTTCTGTCGAATGTGTTTACCACGCTGCCGCCTTCAGAATAGGTTGGTTCTCCGACATTATCGAGAAAACTGAACTTTAGGATTGCATCGATGTCCATAGCATTCTTTTGATGCAGGTGCAGGTACAAGGAAATCCAACCCGTGTTTTCTGTGCCAATGCCATCAGGATAGTACGATATGCCAAAGATAGCCGCCAATGCAAAACTTATCTGATTTGATGTATTTGCCATTTTGAAGTCCCTTGGTCCGCGAATACCCATTAATCAAGAGCACATGCGACCCCTCCACGGCCTTGGTGGAAATGGCAGATGAGCTGTGCTCCGAGCTGTCCACCGGTGCCACTAGGCAACCCACAACAGAACTTGACGACATATGCCTGTCCCCCAAACAAAGCTAGTCAAGGATCAGTGTCTGAAAAACATAATCAAAGTAATTATCATGGTCATGCAACAGCTAGAATAAACTTAACACAATTTTTCATGGAATTTTGTGGAGTTGCACAAATATGTAGCACAAAACATGCTGTAATAAAGTGAATTTCATAATGCTTTGGATTTTAAAAAAAAATCAGAGACATGCATTTTTGCAAAAAGCAGTAAACACCAAAAAATTCGAATAGATCAGTCGAACATAAATTATTCAGTCAAACTCAGTTACAATCTAGTTTAATATCTCTGAGATCTGAATTATTTTGGTCGACGAAGTTCAGAACTGTGCCACATCGGTTACCAACAGCAACCAGTTCGTTTTTAATCCTAAAAGAGAGCATATAAGGTCTTATGACCTTGTGCTCACACAATCTGGAAAAACGATATCTCAGAAGACATTGTAGTCATTTGGACAGGACATTTTATTGCCATCCTCAGTCAAAAAATACTTTTGATAAGCAGGTCGAGTTTTTGATTCTTATGTAATAGACAGAAAGTATAAATGGTTGGGTATTTGCAACTGCCTAACCCTCAACAGTGCAGCGAATGTGATGCTAGCCTATCAGTTTAGTATGTGTTTCAACTCACAACAATTCCGATATATTCTCTCCATTTCAAATTATAAGGCGCTTTGACTTTTTTGGAACATGGATGTTCCCGTGTATTCAGATTTTCAGAGTTCTAGATATCTAGATAGATAGCCAAACTAATGTGCTAAAAAAAGTCAAGTTATAGTTTGGAACGGAGGGAATATTATTTTCTAGAAAACCTACATATACATTCATCATAAAGATGCCAAGGTTTAGTTTAGTTTAGTTTACTCGGTCATCGTTCCACAAACATTGCAGTGGGAGACAACGAGATGTTTCCGCATTCCAACGCAATCCCAACCAAGATCTCTAAAATAGTAAAATCTACTACGTAGAAAACAAAAGATCGAGAGAAGAACTGAAACATCCTCAAATTCCGCGATGGGAATTTCACAGATTCGAGAGTAACACGACAGATAGAATCCATCATATTACAATAGTTCAGCTGATATCATTCCATACATCGTCTCGGGAAAATAAAATAGTACGGGTTTACAATAATTTATTACATCGCCGCATTGGCGGAATCAATCGAAAGTAAACATCCGGAACACTGAAGGTAGAAGCGGAAGCATCAACACGATCTCCGAACACTTGAGCGTAGGAACGACACCCACTAATCCTCATAGCTATCATCATCATAGTCGTACTCGTCCTCATCACCTGTTTATCCAAAGTATCAGTACGAATTGTACTGGCCACATTCCCACCCTATGCTTATTTGTGGAATTGGATGCAATAAAAGTAAATACAGGATATGACAAGGGAACCTATAAGCCGGGGTTTCCTATGCATAGTAACCAAGTTTAATATATATAGTTGGTCAAATTTTATCCATTCCCAAATCCATCCTCCAACCCATCCATACCACACATCGCACACCACACACCCCTTCCACGCCACGCGTGGTCGACATGAACGACTCCCTCTCGCCATGCCTCAGCGGCCCACAACCTCCCAAGGTTCACAGCCGGAATCAACCCCATCCACACGCACTCATCCAGAAAGGTAGAAGACTCCTCTCCTAGTCCAGTAAGCATCACACGGGACTTGGTCCATAGCCGACGAGTCGGCATATGTATCGATCGATCAACCATACACTCTGCAGAGGTTTCACTAATCCACAAGATAGCCATCATCGATGCTGATCATCATCTAGGCAGATACCGATCGCCATAAGCCTAGAACGAATACCATCCTGCCACTCGGCCCTGGCCGCCGAGACTGTGAGACATAGTACCAGGCCAAAGGGGTCACTATGCTGGTTAAGGAGGGTGTGAGCACTCTCGGCCCGTACCTCCCGACACATTCCGCTTACTTCCAACAGTAATGGCATTCGTCCTACCAGATGGTTAGACCGTCTCCCCTCCCATTGGAGAGCGAGTGGAAAGTAAGGCGTCCAATGATCCGGTCACTAGCCCTCAAGTCCTTAGGTATTGGCCGAACAGCGATATCTCCCCTGTATGGGCTAATCTTTACCGTGCTGCCACGGCACCCCTTTCCAAGGCTCCACCCCAAGGAGCTCACACCAAGGACACCTCAATCCAAACCAGTTACCCGCCACAGGTACTCACAAAGCGGGGATACCCAGGCCGTATCCCCTCGGCAAGACTCGCTCACGGCTCGTCGTGATCCTGTTTAGCCGACTCAACCCTCACCACTCACCCAAGACTCACGCAAAGACGCTCTCCATGATCAGACCACAATATCCCCCATATAATCTCCGTGTCCACCACGCCTCACATCTCAGATATAAAGCGTAGTAGAAGTAACACGAGAGCAAAAGGTAGTAAGCGCAAGTCTAGCCTAACAGCGGTAGCAGGGTGATAGTCGAATCAAGGCAGAGCCGAACAAGTATAAATACTACCATGCAACCTATCACAGGAATATAATTGTATTGCAGAAAGTAAAGGGTATTGCAATGCGTAATGGGATCTAAGAAAGTGGATGGGATGTGGCACCTCCGTCGTTGTCGCCTAAGTCCTCCCGGTACTCGTAGTCGTCTGGTCAAACTCCGCTCCTCGTCCGGCTACGAAACGGTTATTTAATAGTCGCGTCGGCGGCTCCTATAGAGTTCACAAAGAAGCAAATAAAATATGGAAGAACCAAATGCACTCAAACATAGCTTCTAATTATTGTGCTCGATTTGCTGAAAATTTCGGTACCTTGATTGTATTTTTCGGAGCTACGGTGAATTAGTTATGAATTTCTGAAGCTGAAACATATTAAGAAAAAGATTAAACAGGGGTTAATTCGGGGGGGCGACACGTGGCATCACGGGGGCCCGCCACGTGTCGCACGAAGGGGGCGGCCCCGGGCAAGCAATGCGACGTGGCGCTGATGTGGCTGCTGACGTCAGCATGACACGTGGGACCTGCTGACGTCACTGCTGACGTCAGCGTTGACCAAGTCAACGGCCCAATGGGCCGAAAATGGGCCACAAGTGGGCCGGAAATGGGCCGACACGGGCCAGTGGGCCGGACTGGGCCGGGCCGGGCCCAACACGTGGCGCAACGTAGGGCCGCCACGTGGCGTCTCGGGTCCGAGCCGGGCCGAGGCACACGGGCGCGGCTCACGGTGGACCGGCGTCTGTGGGGCTCACTGTCAGCCGCTGTGGTCCATGAAGACTGAGTTCACGGGGCATTGCTGGTCCACGACTCCTGGCGCACGGTGGACTAGCTCCGCGGGGCCCACCCGCAGGGGCTCGGCTCACCTGGACCTTGTCCACGCACCCCGTCCCTACCGCTCCATCCTCATCTTCACCCCATCGCCATGTTGGGCGCGCGGCCGGGAGCGGCTGGCGACGGCACGGCGGCGCCTGCGAGCGCTGGGGCGGCGCTCCGGCCCCGGCGGCGAGCGCTTTAGCTCCGTGGCGCCAAGGCGAGCTCGCGGGTGCGTGATAGAGCGGCACGGCGCGCTTCTGGCAGGGCCGCGGTGGCGGCGACCCTACTCCGACGGCGGCGCACGACGGCGGCAGCCAAAAGCGCGGCTTGGGTTTGGTTCACGGTGCGCAAGTGCGATTGGCTCCACAAGGGGCCGTCTTGACTTGACAAAGTGGTCAAGAACGCACGGCGGCGCGTCTCCCCATGCGGCGGCGGCGCGGCGACGGCGCACGCAGCGACATGGCGGGCTGCGGCGTGCTCCTCCACCTCCGGCGGTGCTGCGGCGTGCGGCGGGCCGCGGCGCGGCTCGACGACGCTTCCTCGGCAAGCGGCGGTCGGAACCGGCCGGCGCAAGGGAGCCACGGTGGCGTCCCCAGGACGCCCCGTGCGGCCTCAACCGCCGATGGCGAGGCCAGGCGGTGCTCCTCGGGGGTTGTCTCGGGCCCGCGGCGTGCGCAAGGGATGCGCCTCGTCGCGGCGGACATGGCCCCCGGGGTCCAGGGTGTCAGGGCGGCCGGTGTTGGCCGGAACGGTGGCGCGCGCCGCCGTGGCTTGGCATGGCCACGGCGCGGCGGACGTGGCGGACAGGACGGCGGGGCTAGTCCGTGCTTGTGTCGTGCGTGTGTCCAAGAGCTGGGTGGAGCTCGGCCTACGCGCTCAGGGCGCCATGGCCATGGTAGCATGGGCAAGGTTGGACTGGGGGCAGTGTGGTGCTCACCGGCGCGGTCGAGGACGTCGGGGTACGGCTCGGTGTCGCGGCGGTCTAGGGCGTCGGGGTACGGCTTGCGGTACGGCGTGACGAAGCGGACGGCGACGGCAGCTGCGTCCCGGCGAAGCGCTCCTCCTCCCGGCGGCGGCTCCCGGCTTCTTCTTCTCCCCGGGCGGCGGCGTCCTTCCCCGCCTCCTTCTTCTCCCCACTTCTTCCTCCTTCACTTCTAGCGGTTGGGTGGCGTGGTTTAGGTGATGCCGCAAGCGGCGGCGGGGCGGTGGAAACCTAGAGGCACCGGGGCCTCATACTTATAGCTGGCGGCCGGAAAAGGGAGGGCGTGGTGGCATCCACGCCGCTCGCGTCGATCGGGCGGCCGAGAGGCGCCGGAACAGGGGGCCTTGCGTGCGTCACGGCGCACTCCCGCTCGGCTTGGAGGCCAAGACAGCGGGGCGTAGTGGGGAAGCAACGGCCGGACGGCGTGGAGGGGAACAGGGCAGGCGTGCGCGGCGTCGCGCGAGGTAAAGTTCGCGCGGCGCGCGTCCTTGCGCCCGAGCTTGTCGGCCCACGTGGCGCGGGCGGCGACGTGGAGGCTCGGGGTTCGCCAATTCGAATCGAGGCGAAGAATTGGCGCGGCGGCGTCCGATTCCATCCTGCGGTCAAAGCGAGAGAACGGAGAGGGGAAAAGCGAGAGAGGGGCGGTACGGAGCTCATGACGGGCGGGAGCCGGCGGGGCCGAGTCGTCAGCGGCAGCGGCGGTGGCGTCGCCTTCACGCGCAAGGCCGAGCAGCCGCGCGGCCGGGCCGGGCCGGCGCGAAGTGGAAAAGAAAAAGAAGAAGCGGGCCGGCTCGGGTTGGAAGAGAAAGAAAAGAGAATGGGCCGGCGGTGGAATGGAAGAAGGAAAGGAAAAAGCCGAGTGGGCTGTTGCTTGGTCATGGGCCGGAAGGCTTTCCCTTTTGTTTTTCCTTTTTCTTTTCCCTTTTCTTTTCTGGTTTCTTTCTTTGGTGTTTGGACTTGTAATTTTCATACCTTGCTACTTGTGTAGAATTTCCATGGAGAACATAAGTGGTCATAGGCTTAGTTGGGATATTATTTCCCATAACATATGTATAAGTGATTTCATATTTATTTATGACACAATAAATAAATATGTTCTGAGTTGATTTAATTTAAGCAAACAAAAGATCCAAAAAACTCCAAATCAAACTTTGAATATAAAATGCATGATGAAAATAGATACTAATGCAAACTCCGGTTTAATCTAGGTGGGGTTTTTGGGTTGCAACTACATGGCACTTCATCACTCATAGGTTTTTGGCAAAAAATTTTGTAACTCGGATTTTTGGGATGTTACGGTCCTACCCCATTACGAGAATCTCGTCCTCGAGATTTAAAAAGTAACTCACCCGTCGAAAAGGTAGGGGTATATGGCACGAAGTTCGACTCCTTCTCCCATGTGGCTTCTCTTTACGTGTGATTGCTCCTTTGAACCTTGCACATAGGAATGGACTTGCTTCTGGTTTCCTTGGTGTCCCATCCCAGAATCTTGATCGGGTGTTCTTTGTATACAAGTGAGTCTTGCACATCTAGCACCTTGGTGGTCACGTGTTGTTGCTCTGGCAGCTTCAGACACTTGCGTAGTTGTGACACATGGAAGACGGGATGCACTCCCGCCAACTCTGGAGGTAGTTCAAGCCTGTATGCAAGCTTCCCAATTCTCTCAATGATCGGGTAGGGGCCTATGTATCTTGGAGCAAGCTTCCCTTTCACATGGAACCGGACAGTACCACGGAGCGGAGACACTTTGAGGTAGACGGAGTCTCCCACTTCAAATTCAAGGTCTCTACGCCTTTTGTCAGCGTAACTCTTCTGCCGGCTCTGAGCGGCCTTTAGATTTGCCTGAACTTGAGCAACACCCTCTTCGGCTTGTTTGATCTTGTCGGCCACATGAAAAACTCTTTCACCAGGTTGTGACCACATAAGCGGAGTGTTGCAAGGTCTCCCATACAGAGCTTCAAACGGTGGCATCTTAATGCTGGCTTGGTAGCTATTGTTGTAGGAGAATTCTGCATGTGGAAGGCTCTTCTCCCAATCAGTCCCATATTGCAGGACACAGGCTCTAAGCGTGTCCTCCAGGATTTGGTTCACCCTTTCTGTCTGGCCATCGGTCTGAGGATGGTAAGCTGTACTATAATCGAGCTTAGTCCCAATGGATCTATGCATCTGTTGCCAGAAACGGGACATGAACAAGGATCCGCGATCAGATACGATGCTTTTAGGGGCACCATGCAAGCGGAGAATTTCCTTGATGTAGAGATCAACTAACTGTTCCGCTCGGATCGTCTCTTTGACAGGCAAGAAATGAGCGACTTTAGTCAAGCGATCAACTATCACCAATATGGCATTGTTTCCATGCGTGGAGCGAGGCAACCCTACAATGAAATCCATGGATATGTCTTCCCACTTCCATTCAGGAACATCAAGGGGCTTTAGCAAACCAGCGGGTCTTTTGTGTTCGGCCTTGACTCTGTTGCAGATGTCACATCGGGCCACATGACCCGCAATGTCCGCTTTCATGCTCTTCCACCGAAGTGCTTCCGAGATCACGATACATCTTTACGCAACCGGGGTGAATGCGTATTTGGAATCATGTGCTTCTGATAGAATCTCCTCTCGCAAAGCCGGATCGGAGGGCACACAAATTCTGTCATTGCACCAGAGGGCTCCTTGTTCGTCTTCTCTGAATTCGGGGTTATACCCACGCTCCATCAGGCCACGGATGCGCTGCAGGTCCTTACATTCTTTTTGGGCTTCACGGATGCGATCAGTGAGATTGTATGGATGCGGAGCTCATTCGGCGAGCCATGAGGTACTATTTCAAGCTGAAAGTCCTCAAGCTCCTGTTTAAGCTCAGGTGGCACGGATTCTGAGATCAGGGTGTGGCAGTAGCTCTTGCGACTGAGAGCATCGGCAACTACATTGGCTTTCCCCGGATGGTAGTGTATTTCGAGGTCATAGTCTTTGATGAGCTCTAACCATCGGCGTTGCCTCATGTTCAAGTCTTCCTGGGTAAAGAAGTACTTCAAGCTCTTGTGATCAGTATAGATATCACACTTGTTGCCAATCAAGTAATGCCTCCAGATCTTCAGAGCATGCACGACAGCAGCTAGCTCGAGATCATGGGTAGGATAACGTTGTTCATGGTCTTTCAGCTGGCGAGAAGCATAAGCAATGACCTTACCATTCTGCATCAGCACGCAACCGAGTCCTTGACGGGAGGCGTCACAATAGACTACAAAGTCCTTGCTGATATCTGGTAATGCTAGCACAGGGGTGGTGGTCAGTCTTTCTTTCAGAGTCTGGAAGCTTTGTTCGCACTCAGGCGTCCACTCAAACTCCTTGGTCTTCTTCAAGAGGTTGGTCATAGGGCGAGCTATCTTGGAGAAGTTCTCGATGAATCGGCGATAATATCCGGCCAATCCCAAGAAACTCCCGACTTCGGTCACGAACGGGGTTGTTCCCATTCTTTCACGGCTTCAATCTTAGCGGGGTCTACAAAGCAACACCATCGGTGAAAGCACATGACCCAAGAAGGCAACTTCCTCGAGCCGAATTCACACTTGCTAAACTTGGCATATAGGCGATGTAGACTCAATCTTTCGAGCACCTTGTTCTCGGGTGTTCTTCATGCTCTTCGGCCGGTGGCGAGTAGATAAGGATGTCATCAATGAATACCACGACGAACTTGTCGAGCACATCCATGAATACCTTATTCATCATGTTCATGAAGTAGGCAGGAGCATTTGTGAGTCCGAAGGACACCACGTGCACTCATGCGGCCATATCGGGTGACAAAGGCGAGTCTTAGGAATGTCTTCCTCCCGGATCTTCATCCGGTGATAGCCCGATCTCGAGATCAATCTTGGAGAAGTACTTGGCACCTCTCAACCGATCCAGCAAATCATCTATCCTTGGCGGGGTACTTGTTCTTGATGGTGACGGCATTCGGATTACGATAATCGATGCACATCCTCATTGAGCCATCTTTCTTCTTCACGAACAAGACGGAGATCCCCGGGGAGAAGCACCGGGTCAAATGTAGCCTTTATCGAGAGCTCCTTCAACTCGCTTCTTGAGCTCATCTAGCTCATCTACGACATGCGGTAGGGTCGCTTAGCAATGGGACCCGTTCGGGCATGAGGTCGATGATGAATTCCACATCACGGTCGGGGCATTCCTGGTAATTCCTCGGGGAAAACATCGGCATAGTCTCTCACCACGGGCACATCATCTTTTGTCTTAGGTTCTGTTTTGGCTTCGGGTTTGGTTGCTAGGGCACATAGGAGGTTGGTTAGCCGTTCATGTCTGCCGGGGTAGGCATCTAACAGCTTGGCCACTAGGATGGGTTATCGTACGTATGCGGGTGAGCAAGATATGACTCCTCGGTGTTTGGTTAACCAATCCATCCCTAGGATAACATCTAGACGGGTGGAGGGTAGCGGGGGTGAGGTTGGCTAGAAAGGTAAGACCCTCAATGGTGAGTTTCACTCCCTTGCATAGGTGGGTACTCTTGAGTTCTCCTAGGGGCGAGCCGGTAATGATAGGTTCTCTACGGGGAGTAACTGGTATGTTCTCGCTCTCTAGCGTACTTAGCAGATATGTAAGAACAAGTAGCTCCCGAATCAAAAAGTACGGAAGCTTTTGCTCCATGTACTAAAAACATACCGTACACCACGTCCGGGGCAGCCCCGAGCATCTTACGCGGTCAGGTGAGTGAGACGACCTCGCGGGGCAGAAGCACGGTGCTGAGTGTTCTGAGCTCCAGGGGTAGCAGCCTTCTGGGGACAGTCCATGACCTTGTGACCCGGCTGTCCGCAACCATAGCAAGTAGGGCCCATACCGCCTGTTGAGGTTGTCGCGGGAGCCCTCCAATTGCTGTTGTTCGGCGCGGGACGACCAGGCGCAGGGCGGTTCCCCGCGGGGCGGTTCACCACTGGGTTGTTCTGGCGAGGGTAGTTGTTGGTGTAGTTACCCCCACCACGACCAGCTGCAGGCGCAAAGTTCTGAGTGTTGCGGTAGCGGCCTTGCACAGGGGCCTCTCTGCGGCGCTTCTGAGGGGGAGCGCGAGAGGATCCTTCAGGACGACGCTTCCTCTCTTTCTTGTCACGCAGAGCGTCTGCTTCCATGCGAACCTTCTCAATATCCAGGCAACGGTCAATGAGCTCTCTCAGTGTACGGCTCTCTGTACCAGCGAGGGCCAGCTTGATGCGGGTACTCAGACCTTCACGGTAGTAGTACATCTTCTCATTCTCATCATCAACACACGCGGGTGGGGCATAGCGCAGCAGGTTGGTAAAGCGGTTGGTGTACTCATGAACCCTCTCGTTGTGGATCATAGAGACGTTGCGGAACTCCTTCTCCTTGACCTTCATGGCGCCCTTAGGGATGAAGAAATTGCGGAACTCCTCCACGAACTCATCCCACGAGATGTTGGCAGGGTCCTCGTGGGATTCACAGTAGCTGTCCCACCACGAGCGACCTCCACCTACAAGCTGGTGGGCAGCAATCCCAACGCACTCCTCATCGGTGCAGGTAGTGAGATCAAGCTTCTTCTCGATTTCCTTCAGCCAATCATCAGCAACCATTGGATCCGCATTCAGATCATCAAAGGTGGGGGGACGCAGCTTCAGAAATCCCTCCAGCTTCCGCTGAAAGTCCTCGGGCGGCCCACCATAGCGGCGGTTGGCACCATTGACCAGAGCGGCAAGAAGCTGAGTCTGCTGCGCCATGACCTCAGCTAGGTTCGGCGGTGGTGGTGGTGGAGCATTGCCGCCTCCACCTCCAGGGGGAACCTCCTGCCCACCTCCTCCACCTGGCACTTCCTCTCCGCCTCCTCCAGGCGCATTCTCAGCTGGAACTTCTTCACCCTCATTGTTGACAAGTGGCGGGGTCACTTCACGACGGTCATCACCGCCCAGGTTGAGATTGCGGCCGCGACCACGTCCACGGCCACGACCACGTCCACGGGCACGACCACGTCCACGGGCACCACGTCCCAGGGCTGGCCCGGGGGACGGTGGGCGGCGCTCAAGGCGAGCTGAACGACGGGTTGACATCTGTGACACGGCCATAAGAGTTTAGTACCCATAGTACATTATTATATAGTTCAATAGAATTAAATGATTTCAACAATTTAAGGGAAAAACATTTATTCTATCCAACACTCATGCAAAGAAGCAATAAAAACCATAAGAAGCGATAAAATCCGATCACTCATTACATGGGTGGAATAAAAATATTATGACATAGTAATAATAGTGCTGACGAGGGGTTCGTTCTACGCATGGTAACTCATGGGGGGTACATCTTAACTCATACTACTCATGGGGTACATCATGGCAACTCGCGTCTCACACGACTCATGACTGGAGGCTACTCAGCTATGATAGAACATGATACTTGACCACGCAGGGTCCGACACACTCACACCTACTCCTGGTGGTGAACTGCTGACGGAACGCGCTCGCCAGAAACTCTTATCTCTGTCCTGGTCTTGCGCAGGCGCCTGACGTAGGCGAGAGCCTCGGCGCGCTCATCAGTGGGCTTCACTCCAGCAGCTGCAGGGCAGTCCTTGAAGTTCAGAGTCGACTCGCCGAGCTTGAACGTCTCCTTGTGAGGCTGCACGCGCTTGTGTGGGGGCAACTGCTTCTGAACTTTTTCGAGCTCCCTGAGTCGCTACTTGTCCGACATGGCCCAAGCTTCTTCGGTCAACTTGAGCTTCTCGCGGAGAAACTCGTTCATCCTCATAGTGTTGATGAGGTGACCCTGGTTTCTCACGGCCTTGACCTTCTGCTCCTTGAGCTCTCTCTTCAGGGTCAGGTTGCTGTTGCTGAGGGTGTGCATCTGCACTCCATAGCTCCTTGACTGCTCTCGTGCACTGGCTAAGGCTGCACTCCTATCCCGGAGGTCTCTCTCGTAGCTCTAGGACCTTGCAATCCGGTACACATTCCCATTGCCGATGTCGGCGGTCTTGTTACGGAGGTCAGCTATTTCATCCTTGTGTTTGCTAGCTTGGCGGGCGGCGGTCTTGCGGTCTAGCCCCTTGTCTCTCGCAGCTTGGCATTTTCCTCGATTCCCTTGGCTAGCCACTCCCCGGTGATCCCGCAAGAGACCACGGTAGCTACGGTTCCTCTTCTCCAGTCCCTCAATGTACTGATCCTAGTTCACCAGGTGGTAACCAGAGGCACGAAGACAGGGGTCAACCTCATAGCTGGCTCTGGTGAAGGCCTCGACGACTTGCGCTTCAGGGGCAAGCTCAAGGCGGAGGGCCTGAGGAAGTAGGCGAAACTCTGTCGCCTGCAGGTAGAGGTAGTGGTCTCGCAGTGCGCGGCGGAAGCTTGTGGGCAACTGCTTGAATCCCCTCCTCACAGGTCTCGTCCACCGACATCTCGGTGAAGGCAGTCTCCGAGGGCAGGATCAGACTTGCAGGTACTTCCACGCTGGTGATGACGTGGCCCTTAATTCCTCCATCTTCCCCTTGCTGTCCTGAGCAGACGTACTTGATCTCATCAACAGGGACGTCTAGGGTCTTCAGCACTCGGTAGAGGGTTAGGGAGAAACCACCAGGCATCTTCCCCATGTAGGTCAGCTTGAGGGTGGGGTAGGGTGGTAAAGGCCCGACTGGAGGGTTTTCTAGGCTTGTCATCTGCAGGTTTCAAGGGAAGTTTGGTCAGCAAGTCAGATATAAAGATAAGCCATGCATAAAAGAGATGCAATGGTCGGTGATATAACCGAAAGAAGGTCTGGCTCTTATACTAGTCGTCCAATCCTAAGGGTCTCGTCCTAGGGTCAAGCATGGAGCTGATACCAACTGAAACATCCTCAAATTCCGCGATGGGAATTTCACAGATTCGAGAGTAACACGACAGATAGAATCCATCATATTACAATAGTTCAGCTGATATCATTCCATACATCGTCTCGGGAAAATAAAATAGTATGGGTTTACAATAATTTATTACATCGCCGCATTGGCGGAATCAACGAAAGTAAACATCCGGAAAAATGGAAGGTAGAAGCGGAAGCATCAACACGATCTCCGAACACTTGAGCGTAGGAACGACACCCACTAATCCTCATAGCTATCATCATCATAGTCGTACTCGTCCTCATCACTGTTTATCCAAAGTATCGGTACGAATTGTATGCGGCCACATTCCCACCCTATGCTTATTTGTGGAATTGGATGCAATAAAAGTAAATACGGGATATGACAAGGGAACCTATAAGCCGGGGTTTCCTATGCATAGTAACCAAGTTTAATATATATAGTTGGTCAAATTTTATCCATTCCCAAATCCATCCTCCAACCCATCCATACCACACATCTCACACCACACACCCCTTCCACGCCACGCGTGGTCGACATGAACGAATCCCTCTCGTCATGCCTCAGCGGCCCACAACCTCCCAAGGTTCACAGCCGGAATCAACCCCATCCACACGCACTCATCCAGAAAGGTAGAAGACTCCTCTCCTAGTCCAGTAAGCATCACACGGGACTTGGTCCATAGCCGACGAGTCGGCATATGTATCGATCGATCAACCATACACTCTGCAGAGGTTTCACTAATCCACAAGATAGCCATCATCGATGCTGATCATCATCTAGGCGGATACCGATCGCCATAAGCCTAGAACGAATACCATCCCGCCACTCGGCCCCGCCGCCGAGATCGTGAGACATAGTACCAGGCCAAAGGGGTCACTATGCTGGTTAAGGAGGGTGTGAGCACTCTCGGCCCGTACCTCCCGACACATTCCGCTTACTTCCAACAGTAATGGCATTCGTCCTACCAGATGGTTAGACCGTCTCCCCTCCCATTGGAGAGCGAGTGGAAAGTAAGGCATCCAATGATCCGGTCACTAGCCCTCAAGTCCTTAGGTATTGGCCGAACAGCGATATCTCCCCTGTATGGGCTAATCTTTACCGTGCTGCCACGGCACCCCCTTTCCAAGGCTCCACCCCAAGGAGCTCACACCAAGGACACCTCAATCCAAACCAGTTACCCGCCACAGGTACTCACAAAGTGGGGATACCCAGGCCGTATCCCCTCGGCAAGACTCGCTCACAGCTCGTCGTGATCCCTGTTCAGCCGACTCAACCCTCACCACTCACCCAAGACTCACGCAGCACGCTCTCCATGATCAGACCACAATATCCCCCATATAATCTCCGTGTCCACCACGCCTCACATCTCAGATATAAAGCGTAGTAGAAGTAACACGAGAGCAAAAGGTAGTAAGCGCAAGTCTAGCCTAACAGTGGTAGCAGGGTGATAGTCGAATCAAGGCAGAGCCGAACAAGTATAAATACTACCATGCAACCTATCACAGGAATATAATTGTATTGCAGAAAGTAAAGGGTATTGCAATGCGTAATGGGATCTAAGAAAGTGGATGGGATGTGGCACCTCCGTCGTCGTCGCCTAAGTCCTCCTGGTACTCGTAGTCGTCCTGGTCAAACTCCTGCTCCTCGTCCGGCTCTGAAACGGTTATTTAATAGTCGCGTCAGCGACTCCTATAGAGTTCACAAAGAAGCAAATAAAATATGGAAGAACCAAATGCACTCAAACATAGCTTCAAATTATTGTGCTCGATTTGTGTTGACGGTCGTTAAGTATCAATTTTATACCGTCAACGCAGCAAGAGAAAGGACTAATATGAGTTCACTGTTAGATATAGGGGTTACACGACGGAATTCCACGAGTTTTGGTGATTGTCTATTTCGCGGGGGTTATCGTAAAGAGAACCAAAGGAGGCCCACATGTCATGATTACATAGAGATAAAGACCGAACGGGTAAAATTGTATAATCTAGAAGACTCCGAAGGCAAACCCTGGAAGCTGGGGCCCACTGCGCGGGGGTGGCCGGTCGGCCGACCCAGGGGAGTCGGCCGACTCCCCACCTCCACCAATCGGGTGGAGTCTCGTGGATCCGCCTCCACCGCCTTTGAGGATGAATAATTATCGTCCATTTAGGTCGGTTTGATCCGAGGGCTGTGGTTAATCCTAGGGGGCTATATATTTGAGCCCCTGGCCCCTGGGTGAAACCCTAATTCATTCCTAATTCATTCAAGAGTTCATTCTCTCATCACAATTCAGAGAAGCCAGAGCCACCATCTCAATTAGAGCTCCATAGTTTAGTAGCATAGCTACATAGGAATAGATCTAGAGGGAATCAAGCCTAGCTTGGAGTCCGGATCTGTCGGAGTTCTTGGTAATTCCCCTCTATATTCTTGTAATATTCATCATTGTTCGTGATACTATGAGTAGTACTTTATTCTATTCTATTATATCGAGACTTGACTTTGCTCTATTTGATTATGTTCTCAATTATATTGTTCTTAGTTTACTTTGATTATATGTTTAGCATAGTTGGACTAGAATTATGTTTATGCATAGGATCGTATAGCGCTTGCTCATTAGATCGATGGGTGAGTGGTAAATATTGTGTAGGCGTGGTGCCTAGATTGTATTTATCTGCGATTACACCCTATTGGCCGGGTCATGTGGTAGATCGCGGAAGTGACAGTTCCGTTGAGTCCTTTGTATTCCATCCCCGTTGGTAGGTCTTAGTAGAACAACCTATTACATTGAAGTCATTGCTATGTCTCTTGTCTTCTCGGTAATATCACTATGCATAGATGTAACCTTTTCCCGCCATGATTGCTAGATGTTCTTGCACTAATCATTGTATGCTTTGACCTTATAGTTAGAATAACATAGGATTATACCCTAGATCGTCCTAGTCCATGCTAGTGTTATAAGCTTAGAGTGCTAAGTTGAGATGGCTTATTACTATTATTTTATGTGGCTAAATGCTCTCATTTATCTTATGTCATTTATCATTCATTCCTATATTTTATGTGACACTTACCCCGTATGAGATGATCGATACGAGACAAGGTTAAGCTCTCCATTACAGCATGTGCATTGCTCATCACTCATTATCCAGTGCATTCCCTTCCCGGTGGTAAAAATATAAATAACGATACCTGGATACTCCTGGTTAAAATGCTACATCGGTATTATCGTGGCGCTTGCGGATCCCATATTTATTTCTAGTAGCAGTTGCATTATTTAGTACCAGCATTTTTGGCGCCATGTTGGGGATGACAACCTAACACCGAGTGGCGTTAGAAATGTCAACAAGCATTTTGGCGCCGTTGCGGGGAAGGTTGAAAGCCAATGGATAATGAGCAGCATTGCACTACATAATGAGATTGAGCACTTGTCACCATTCTCTACTCATACTGACCTTACCCTTGTCTTTCGTCTATTTTTATATCTTATGCGGGGTAATGTATGAAAAAGACAATTCTTCCGATAATTATATTGACGATCCGAAGCTTTATTCGGGAAGGCCGAAGCAAGTTGAAGAAGACCAATCAATCATCATCATCAACTCAACTTGGAAGTTTGTCGGAAGCAGAAATTCGACCTTTCGTTCGAGACTTGACACCAGCGTTTGAAGCCATGGCGAACAAGTCACTCCGCGAGTTCTCAGCTCCCACTACGGATAACATTCGCACTGGACCAGCTGCGGACATCGAAGGAGCTTTTGAGCTCAAGCCTGCGCTAATCAACATGGTGCAAGCAAGCCGGTTCGTGGGAAGGCCCATGAAGATGCTAGTGCTCATCTCCAACACTTCCCGGAGATTTGTAGCACATTCACTATCAAGGATGTCCCCAGAGATGCTATACTACTTCGCCTCTTCCCATTCTCACTCTTGGGGAGAGCGAAGCAGTGGTTCTATGCCAATAAAGAGAAGAATCCTACGTGGGCACTATGTTCCACCAATTTCTTGGCGAAGTTCTTCCCCATGGGCAAAACAAATGCTCTTCGTGGGAAGATATCAAGCTTTCAGCAACACCATGATGAGACCGTCCCGAAGCTTGGGAGCGCTTTCAAGATTACATCCTCGAGTGTCCTCATCATGGCATGGAGAATTGGCTGCTCATGCGGACATTCTACCATGGGCTCAAGCAACAAGACACACGTGAGACGATGGATCCGCTGCGGAGGTGCATTCTTATCACTCACTATTCCTCAAGCCACGGCTCTTGTGGAGAAGATGGCATCCAACCAAGGTTGGAGTGAAGAAAGAACTCAGACCCGCAAGAGAGGAGGAGGAATGCACCAGTGAAGGAGGTAGACATCTTTGTCGCCAAAATGGATCTGCTAATGAAGAGGCTCGATGAGAGAGCCACGAGAGAAGAAAGAAGTCATGCATATACATGATGCTCGCATGACATGTGAAGAGTGTGGAGAGACTGGGCACACAAGTGCTAACCGCCGAGCTGAAGGAGGACGTGAACTACCTCAACAACAACAACAACAATAATTACTACCGTCCTCGCAGAATCAAGGTTGGAATCAGCAGAGGCCTAACTACTCGAGGCAATTATTCGGGCAACTATCAAGGTAACGGCTCCTCCTACAATAATTACAACCGGCCGCCTTTGAGAGAGCTAGTGCTGAACCAAGGCAAGATGATGGACAACTGTCCAAGAAGCCGACATCAAATGACAAGGTCCTAGAGACACTCGGCAAGAAGAATGGATGGCTTTTCCAATGCCATCAAGAGTCACTCAGCTTCAACAAGATACTTGAGTCGCGGGTACAACGGCTTGTTAACCTTGCTCCCTCAACCGGTCAAGGTAACGCGGGACAACCCGAAGAGCTCGAAACTGCAAATCTTGTTGATATATTCAATGTAGAAGATAGCCGGAGTGATCCATCGAAGGGGTCATGGATTGACTCAACTCGCCAATCAAGATGGGCGATCCGGGGAGACCGGTCATTCCGATCTCCATTGGAAGTACTAACTTTAATGAGGCAATCTGTGACTTCGGTGCAAGCATCAACATCATGCCAAGAGTGATATACGAGAAGCTATTCAGATGCCCCTTAGCATACACAACCATGTGCTTACAGCTTGCAGATCAGTCACTTCGTATTCCTTTGGGAGTACGTGAAGACATATGTGTACGAGTGGGCAACTCGTATGTTCCTGCAGACTTCGTGGTAGTGGATACAGGCAGTGATGAAAGGTCTCCTATCATTCTGGGACGACCGTTCTTGAACACTGCTGGAGCCATCATGTATGCCAACACTGCCAAGATCATCTTCGGCATCAAGGGCAAGAGAGAAACCTTCTCCTTCAAGAACAGTCTTTGCGGTTCAGCACATCCTCATCGCGAACGGTGAGAAGAAGAAGAATCCGGCTAAGAAGAGCAAGAACAAGAATAAGAAGACCAAGAAGACAGAGACAGTAAGGATGGTCACTGCGGTCCACAAGGAGCATGACCACTTACTCGGATCCCCACGTCGATCAAGAAGGATGACCCAGTGTCCCAACCATTCAATGCTCCATCAACGAAGCTCTTTCAATAAAGCATGCGTGACACCGGATCGGGCGTCAACATCATGGCCAAGATAACTTATGAGTATCTATATGGCACTATGTCTTTGGAGCCTACCTATGCACGGTGCGGATGGCGGACCGGACATTCCGCTTCGTCGAAGGAGAAGTGAAGGATGTCCTCATCCAGATAGATGACCATTATGTCCCTACGAGACTTCCTAGTCATTGACATGGGAGATGACTATGATCCTCCAATCATCCTAGGAAGACCATTCCCGAACACCACCGAGCTATCATCTATATCGGGACAGGAGAGATCCATTTTCACTTTCCCACTGAGAAGGTACGCCGCTACTTCAACAATAATTATATAATCACTGAAGAGCCCAAGAAGAACAGAACAAGGAGAAGGCAGCGTACCTGTCGCCAGAACAAGAAGAACATCACTAAAGATGGATGGGCTGACTATGAGGGAGAAGTATTCAGATATGAAGATCGGTACCCAGAAGAGAAGAACATTGTAGAAGAACCCGAAGAGGTGCTACCAGAAGAAAACCAAGTGGTCCAAGAAGCTTCCTCCTCAAGGTCACCCTCTCCAACAAAGAAGGTGTGGAAGGTAAAAGCAAAATCAGAATCAATTCCTACACACGAGGCGACATCATCCGAGGCACTGACCAATGCGCCCCTTGAAAAATGAGCGAACATGACAAGTCCTGTTTGGAGGACTTAAAACCACCGAACGCCGCGCCAAGAGGTAACTTGGTATTTATCAGCAATTACTTTTCAGCATTGTAATTTTACCTTAGCATATTTATTTCCTACTTGCATGTTTGTTGCATCTTTACTCTTTTATCTCGCATTAGAAAAGAAAATAAAGATGTTGTGCATTCGCATCCAAAAAAAAATCGTCAAGCCCCATGTGAATAATCATTCACGTGGTGGCACAAAAATAATTTCTCGGCATATTTATTTCCCCATGTCTCGCATTCCTTAAATAATAAAAAGATAAAAATATTTCTTGTGATCTGTTAGAACAAGTCTAAGTTAAGAAAGTTCTAGACAACCAAGGCCTAGAGGTTTTATCACTAACGTTTAATCAGTTCCACAAGCTTTGTTGTCTATTTGAGCTTCACAGAACAACAAGGATCATGAAGAGCTAACGGGCGAAGGACATCCAGTCCCCGGAGTCTTTGCCGCGAAAATTGAATCTTTGTCTCCAAAGCAACTATCTACAACACTCCTGGAGGACTAGAATGTCTTCGGTGCACTGTCGGCAACATCGCGAGACTATGTCAACATCCGGCTTGGGGGAGAGCATCCCCGTGTATCAAGCTAAGTGTTTCCAACTTATCTAATTATGCTTTATTAAAGTATGCTTTGTTAAAACAACTAAAAAAGATGCATAACCATAGAAACCCAGAAAGATTTCCTTATTTATCTTTTCTACTTTTGGAGAGCTCTTGCAATCTGTCTTTAAAAGTGATCCCTAGAATAAACTCTACATGGAGATGATGAATAGTTGCTCTGCCGTAATTCCTTTCAAGTACCTAGTTTTCAACCTTGCACTCTCCCGAGTCTTGGACACAACTATTTAGATTTGAGATTTCCTCTGAACCTGAAACTTGTGGGTAGCGAACACTTGATCTAAGTCTAGGTGGTTGACGGGTATGATATGGGAAGGTTTTGAGCTGCTATCCATCTTGTTCCTAGAGATACTAGAGTTCTGGAGAATTTATCTTTGAAAATATTAAATTCCTGCATGATGAGTTCCTTTATGATGAGAGTTCAAATTCCTACCACATGCCATATATTCATGCTTACTAGATTAGGAAAACCCATCTGTTTAAATAGATCATATTGTAGGTTTGAGTGTAGACTTTATAGGCATTGAGTGTGGTTATCTTGTGGACCCATAAGGAATTAGTCACGCAGATAAAGTCAATACTATGTGCTCTCCATCCATTGATCTATGCTACTTACGTCCTCGAAGCATGCACCCATTTTATAAATACTACATTCATTCTGTGCTACTTCTGTTCCTCGAAGTACCACCCACATATAGATCCACATCCACCACATATTGTGCTATCTCTACCCTGGAGATACGCACCTATGCTACTCCTACCCTGGGAGTACGCATTCTCCACTTATTGTGCTATCTCTACCTTAGAGACACGCACTTATGCTACTCCTACACTGGGAGTACGCATCCATCCATTCATCCATCCACATATACATACGCCATTCCTTTCACAGTATCCAGAAAAGGTTCTACTCCTATTCTGGGAGTGAACGTCTAGACATAATCATCGCCGTTCTATTTGCCTACATAAAAGCTCCAGTTATTATCATTGCAAGTTATACACTCCCTGTGCTAAAGTTTTGTTTCAGGAGGATTGGTTGCTCTAAAAAAAAAAAAAAAAAAAAGAAGAGAGAAAAAAGAAGAAAAAGAAGAAAGAAAGAAAAAGAAAAGAGTAGCCAAGTCCTTCCATTCAAGAAGTTTCAAGGTTTTCGAATAAAGGGAGTCATGTTATCCCCAAAGGAGCAAGTGTAGAAGTAGATGTTCACCAGTTGAGTACCCCTCATAATCATTTCCTTATCACCATCATCCTATCATCTTTTCATCCATTCCATTTCCTCATTCACATGCACATATGACTTTATTATTTTAGTTCCTATTGGATCCATGTCTTAACTGTGCAATATATGCAAGTGAGTTTGAGTGTCTCCCCACCTATGAGCTCCACATAAGCCTATTAGAAAGTAGGGTGAGAGGGAGAAGGCACTTTCCACTATGCCTTAGTTCCATAAATACCACATATTCTTGAGAGAAGAGAGAAGGCATATACTACTCATGCCTTGGAGAGGATCCAGAAATACCACAAATGAGAGACTTGAAAGGTTCATACAAGGAACTCTGAGTTTTATTTCAAAACCTTGCAAAAACTCCGGGATAATAGTTGATCAAAGAGCGAGAAACATGGCGCTTGACTTGATTTGTTCTATCTTTCAACTACTCAAGACCCAAGTGACGGTTACAAGCCCCATAGTGAAAGGTAATATGAGTGAGTTTTGAGTCGGGATAGTTCACTCTAATCCGGAGGAGAGTTCTTGTTTGAACGCATGTGTACTTGTGAGGAGTGAAAGCATTGTAGCAACTCCTCGATCCATCATCGAGTCTATCTTTGCTCGGGGACGAGCAAAAGGTAAGCTTGGGGAGTTTGTTGACGGTCGTTAAGTATCAATTTTATACCGTCAACGCAGCAAGAGAAAGGACTAATATGAGTTCACCTGTTAGATATAGGGGTTACACCGACGTGAATTCCACGAGTTTTGGTGATTGTCTATTTCGCGGGGGTTATCGAAAGAGAACCAAAGGAGGCCCACATGTCATGATTACATAGAGATAAAGACCGAACGGGTAAAATTGTATAATCTAGAAGACTCCGGAAGGCAAACCACGGAAGCCGGGCCCACAGCGGGGGTGGCCGGTCGGCCGACCCGGGGGAGTCGGCCGACTCCCCACCTCCACCAATCAGTGGAGTCTCGTGGATCCGCCTCCACCGCCTTTGAGGATGAATAATTATCGTCCATTTAGGTCGGTTTGATCCGAGGGCTGTGGTTAATCCTAGGGGGCTATATATTCGAGAGCCCCCGGCCCCCGGGTGAAACCCTAATTCATTCCTAATTCATTCAAGAGTTCATTCTCTCATCACAATTCGGTAGAAGCTTGAGCCACCATCTCAATTAGAGCTCCATAGTTTAGTAGCATAGCTACATAGGAATAGATCTAGAGGGAATCAAGCCTAGCTTGGAGTCCGGATCTGTCGGAGTTCTTGGTAATTCCCTCTACATTCTTGTAATATTCATCATTGTTCGTGATACTATGAGTAGTACTTTATTCTATTCTATTATATCAGACTTAACTTTGCTCTATTTGATTATGTTCTCAATTATATTGTTCTTAGTTTACTTTGATTATATGTTTAGCATAGTTGGACTAGAATTATGTTTATGCATAGGATCGTATAGCGCTTGCTCATTAGATCGATGGGTGAGTGGTAAATATTGTGTAGGCGTGGTGCCTAGATTGTATTTATCTGCGATTACACCCTATTGGCCGGGTCGTGTGGTAGATCGCGGAAGTGACGGTTCCGTTGAGTCCTTTGTATTCCATCCCCGTTGGTAGGTCTTAGTAGAACAACCTATTACATTGAAGTCATTGCTATGTCTCTTGTCTTCTCGGTAATATCACTATGCATAGATGTAACCTTTTCCCGCCATGATTGCTAGATGTTCTTGCACTAATCATTGTATGCTTTGACCTTATAGTTAGAATAACATAGGATTATACCCTAGATCGTCCTAGTCCATGCTAGTGTTATAAGCTTAGAGTGCTAAGTTGAGATGGCTTATTACTATTATTTTATGTGGCTAAATGCTCTCATTTATCTTATGTCATTTATCATTCATTCCTATATTTTATGTGACACTTACCCGTATGAGATGATCGATACGAGACAAGGTTAAGCTCTCCATTACAAAGCATGTGCATTGCTCATCACTCATTATCCAGTGCATTCCCTTCCCAAAGTGGTAAAAATATAAATAACGATACCTGGATACTCCTGGTTAAAATGCTACATCGGTATTATCGTGCGCTTGTGGATCCCATATTTATTTCTAGTAGCAGTTGCATTATTTAGTACCAGCATTTTTGGCGCCATGTTGGGGATGACAACCTAACACTGAGTGGCGTTAGAAATGTCAACAATTTGCTGAAAATTTCGGTACCTTGATTGTATTTTTCGGAGCTACGGTGAATTAGTTATGAATTTCTGAAGCTGAATCATATTAAGAAAAAGATTAAACAGGGGTTAATTCAGGGGCTGACACGTGGCATCACAGGGGCCCGCCACGTGTCGCACAGAGGGGCGGCTGACTGGGCAAGCAATGCTGACGTGGCGCTGATGTGGCTGTTGACGTCAGCATGACACGTGGGACCTGCTGACGTCACTGCTGACGTCAGCGTTGACCAAGTCAACGGCCCAATGGGCCGAAAATGGGCCACAAGTGGGCCGGAAATGGGCCGACACGTGGCGCAACGTAGGGCCGCCACGTGGCGTCTCGGGTCCGAGCCGGGCCGAGGCACACGGGCGCGGCTCACGGTGGACCGGCGTCTGTGGGGCTCACTGTCAGCCGCTGTGGTCCATGAAGACTGAGTTCACGGGGCATTGCTGGTCCACGACTCGGCGCACGGTGGACTAGCTCCGCAGGCCCACCCGCGGGGGCTCGGCTCACCTGGACCTTGTCCACGCACCCCGTCCCTACCGCTCCATCCTCATCTTCACCCCATCGCCATGTTGGGCGCGCGGCCGGGAGCGGGCGGCGACGGCACGGCGGCGCTCGCGAAGCGGCGGGGGCGCTCCGGCCCCGGCGGCGAGCGCTTTAGCTCCGCAGCGCCAAGGCGAGCTCGCGGGTGCGTGATAGAGCGGCACGGCGCGCTTCTGGCAAGGCCGCGGTGGCGGCGACCCTACTCCGACGGCGGCGCACGACGGCGGCAGCCAAAAGCGCGGCTTGGGTTCGGTTCACGGTGCGCAAGTGCGATTGGCTCCACAAGGGGCCGTCTTGACTTGACAAAGTGGTCAAGAACGCACGGCGGCGCGTCTCCCCCATGGCGGCGGCGCGCGACGGCGCACAGCAGCGACATGGCGGGCTGCGGCGTGGGCCTCCACCTCCGGCGGTGCTTGCGGCGTCGGGCGGGCCGCGGCGCGGCTCGACGATGCTTCCTCGGCAAGCGGCGGTCGGAACCGGCCGGCGCAAGGGCGCCACGGTGGCGTCCCCAGGACGCCCCGTGCGGCCTCAACCGCCGATGGCGAGGCAAGGCGGTGCTCCTCGGGGGTTGTCTCGGGCCCGCGGCGTGCGCATGGGATGCGCCTCGTCGCGGCGGACATGGCCCCCGGGGTCCAGGGTGTCAGGGCGGCCGGTGTTGGCCGGAACGGTGGCGCGCGCCGCCGTGGCTTGGCATGGCCACGGCGCGGCGGACATGGCGGACAGGACGGCGGCGTATGGTGGCGCCGCACTCGGTTGGCTAGGGCTAGTCCGTGCTTGTGTCGTGCGTGAGTCCAAGAGCTGGGTGGAGCTCGGCCTACGCGCTCAGGGCGCCATGGCCATGGTAGCATGGGCAAGGTTGGACTGGGGGCAGTGTGGTGCTCACCGGCGCGGTCGAGGACGTCGGGGTACGGCTCGGTGTCGCGGCGGTCTAGGGCGTCGGGGTACGGCTTGCGGTACGGCGTGACGGATTAAGCGGACGGCGACGGCGGCTGCGTCCGGCGAAGCGCTCCTCCTCCGGCGGCGGCTCCCGGCTTCTTCTTCTCCCGGGCGGCGGCGTCCTTCCCCGCCTCCTTCTTCTCCCCACTTCTTCCTCCTTCACTTCTAGCGGTTGGGTGGCGTGGTTTAGGTGATGCCGCAAGCGGCGGCGGGGCGGTGGAAACCTAGAGGCACCGGGGCCTCATACTTATAACTGGCGGCCGGAACAGGGAGGGCGTGGTGGCATCCACGCCGCTCGCGTCGATCGGGCGGCCGAGAGGCGCCGGAACAGGGGGCCTTGCGTGCGTCACGGCGCACTCCCGCTCGGCTTGGAGGCCAAGACAGCGGGGCGTAGTGGGGAAGCAACGGCCGGACGGCGTGGTGGGGAACAGGGCAGGCGCGCACGGCGTCGCGCGAGGTAAAGTTCGCGCGGCGCGCGTCCTTGTGCCCGAGCTTGTCGGCCCACGTGGCGCGTGCGGCGACGTGGAGGCTCTGGGGTTTGCCAATTCGAATCTGAGGCGAAGAATTGGCGCGGCGGCGTCCGATTCCATCCTGCGGTCAAAGCAGAGAACGGAGAGGGGGAAAAGCAGAGAGGGGCGGTACGGAGCTCATGACAGGCGGGGGCCAGCGCGGGGCCGAGTCGTCAGCGGCAGCGGCGGTGGCGTCGCCTTCACGCGCGAGCTGAGCAGGCCGCGCGGCTGGGCTGGGCCGGCGCGAAGTGGAAAAGAAAAAGAAGAAGCGGGCCGGCTCGGGTTGGAAGAGAAAGAAAAGAGAATGGGCCGGCGGTGGAATGGAAGAAGGAAAGGAAAAAGCCGAGTGGGCCTGTTGCTTGGTCATGGGCCGGAAGGCTTTCCCTTTTGTTTTTCCTTTTTCTTTTCCCTTTTCTTTTTCTGGTTTCTTTCTTTGGTGTTTGGACTTGTAATTTTCATACCTTGCTACTTGTGTAGAATTTCCATGGAGAACATAAGTGGTCATAGGCTTAGTTGGGATATTATTTCCCATAACATATGTATAAGTGATTTCATATTTATTTATGACACAATAAATAAATATGTTCTCGAGTTGATTTAATTTAAGCAAACAAAAGATCCAAAAACTCCAAATCAAACTTTGAATATAAAATGCATGATGAAAATAGATACTAATGCAAACTCCGGTTTAATCTAGGTGGGGTTTTTGGGTTGCAACTACATGGCACTTCATCACTCATAGGTTTTTGGCAAAAAATTTTGTAACTCGGATTTTTGGGATGTTACAAGAACCATGTGGAATTGACGCATAGATATATTAACAAGTGCAGCTGTGATGAGATCCGTACCCTTAGGCCAGTCTCAGTGCATGGTGTCATTGCACTGTTTGCCAAACAAAATTGCTAACAAAGCCTCCATGAAACAAACATTGAAACACCCTCTACAATGCAACAGTTTCAATGCACTGTTTCCCAGACTTAGAAAAGCACTTAATTGCCGCATGTGTATGGGATCATACACTTTAATCCTGTATGGGACGACGAGATGAAACGGCTCAGTGCTGGTTTCATTCGGGTTTCAATGCCTGGGAAACGACGCCACCCCAGTTTCACCATGGTGAAACCATATGGCTCTCTCTCCTCCTCGTTTCAATCAAATTGCTGATGTGTCACTGTATTTAATGTGCATGACACTACGGTGAAACCCCCACTGAGACTGGCCTTAGGCTAGTCTCAGTGGGAGTTTCATGGCATAGTTTCCAATGCATTAATTTTTTGGAAACAGTGCATAAGAGTTTCATGGGGATGAAACTCTCTCTACTCCCATGAAACTCTATCATCTCTCTCTTCATTAATATAGTGCCATATCAGCGTATTTAATGTGCATGAAACTCTCATGAAACACCATTGAGACTAGCCTTAGTGAAGATACCCTTGTAGCCCTTGTTCCCAACTCCTCTGCAGGCGAAGTCCTCCTCCAAGATCTAAAAGAAATGGTGTGAGAGGAAATGAGAGGACGAGATCGAACCCCATTGGAGAAGGGAGATGCAGGAGGATACGGACTCACTTGTAGATGAGGCGGAGGCGCCGTCACGGCGAGTCGAGGTGTGTGATGGGTGATTGGGTGAAAGACTGAACAAGAGGCGACGATAGAGGGGTGAGAATCATTGCATGGAAACAGCCGGCGGCGGTCTCACTCGCGTGATTTCTGGGGCTTTCAAATGATGCTTAATATCAGGCCTTGGGCCAAATTAGAAAGTCAGAAGGGCCGCGTAGATTGCTTTTCTGACAATCCATGTCCATTTCGCAAGGAAGCCGGCGTGCGCAGGAGGGAAAAAAAGGAACGGGCCGAGTCCAACCAAGGACTGAGGGAAGGCAAGCCAGAAACACAGAGACAACGTTTCTCAAAAAAAAAAAAAAAAAAAAAGAAAGAAAGAAAAAAAACATAGACAACGGTTTCAAAAAAAAAAAAAAAAACAGAGACAACGATCGAGAAAAGAGTAGGGCTTGCCAATCTTTATCTTTACCTAATAATTAATCATCAAAATTCCCCACAACTTTTTTGTCCACGGTATGTTTTCTGTCCGCTCCATAATACTAAAATTGTAGTTTTGCGCGTATGCAAGGGTTGGAGACGGATACGAGAAGAATAGGCTGCCACATGTCAGTATAGATGAAAAAATAGCGTTCCCAAAAAAAAATCCGGGGTACTTCACATGAGTACGTGGTACTTCAGGCATTCCGCGCACCCAATCCAGCTACTCTACTAATGCTGTAGGTTTCTTCATCTCCGGAGCCACTGTGTTCCATCTTCCTTCTCATGACGGCAGAGACAGCCCGATGAGTTTTCCTTCCCGTCCGAACGGCCTTGATAGGGTTGCTCAATCTTCAAAGACAAAGATCAAAGTTACCTCTTCTAGCCATTGTTGTGGAACACCGTTCATGGGTGAAAAGATGAGGCGCTCTTTGCCGGGGCGATGTGTTGAAGGTGGCGAGAATCTGTCCTGGGTAGCACTTGAGCCGTGGAGGACAGAGGCACACTGGCTGCACCCTTGGTTGTGAGGAAAAGGGCGATGAAACATTCAGCTATGGGATGAGACTAGAACAGGGTGGCGCATCAAAGGCATCCCCAATATTAGATGTTATCTAAAACTTTCTAGTTTAAACTGTGGTACAATGAATATGAAGGAAATGTTTATACTGATTAGCCACAAGAGACTATGAAGTGTACACGCGAGGCCTAAGGTCAATGGCTTGATTCGTGCCAAAAAAAGATATGTTAATCTGTTATCAAGTAACGCCAATGGAGGTCGCTGCTTTTCACTCAGACCGATTTCTTAAATTTCACCGCTAGTAATATTTTCTCAAAGTTGTAATTGTTTGTCCCATTCTCTCCAAACATTGTTCTCATTATCTAAGAAAATAGCTTACATGCATAGATAGCACCGATTGCTTTTAAATTTTTGTCTCTGATTGGAGGGTCAGGGTGCAATGTTGGCGAGCAGCTCGCTGAGAAGGGTGGGGCAACTGGTTGTCAGATGCTGAAATTCATCACTTTCCATGACCGCCTTTAGATTGCCCGGCGACTTCAGAAACTCAATGCACGCCTCCTTGAGACCCCCGGAGCCATGCTGCTCCGCAAGCACCAACGTCGTTGCAGCTGTGCCAGTGCTAATGTAGTCGCAAAGGCTGTCCTCACACATGAGCTTCAGCCTCTCCAGGCCGTATCTATCCGCTGCCACAAGCAGATGCTGAGCCATGTCCGCCATGTCGCTGCTGTCCATTTCAGGCAGAGACTCTGTGTAGATAAAGTGCAGCATGGCCCTGAACACTCTTGGCTCCATGTCATCAATCCGGACGTCGCCCATGCTCTCCTTCATCGGGCCAAACAGCTGTGACCGGGCGGCGAGCACAAGCCGGTGCACAACGAAGGTCTCCTCGCCGACTTGGAACGTGACGTGGGTTCCCACCTTGGACTCCAAGAGGTGGCCGATGTGCCGATGCATGTCTGGTGGCGGCACGGCGACGGACCGCGGAACACGGACCGCCGTCGTGGACACGGTGATATCACATCTGATGCTGAAGCAGTCGTCCTTGAGATACCCTAATCCCTCTAGGGCCTTCCGCAAGATGAACCGTCGCCACCCAAATCCGGTGTCTGCGCACTTGAAGGTGCATGCCTTGCCCTTGCTGTCAAAAGAATACGACGGGACAGGTTTGCCGGAGCCATCGAGCAGATGGAAGGCGTAGCTTGCCTCCACACCCGTGGCATGGTTATGCTTGAGGTGCAGGACGATGCCTATCCAGCAAGAGGTCTTTGGCGTGCATCCATTAGGGTAGTACCTGATGTCCCATGTAACTCCGCCGACGTCGAACTCGCCGGCGCTGATGAATTTGCCGCTACCGAGTGCCTTGACCCGGGAGTACCCTTCGATCTTGAGGACGTGCGACCCCTTCACGGTCCGGGAGACGATGGTGGACGTGCTCTGGCCGTCGCTTTGCGCGTGCACCACGCCGGCGCCAAAAACAGATCTCGCCATGTGTATGGAAGGACTAGCGTGTTGCTGGGCACAACGGCAAATCGCAGGACAGGAAAGGATATGTGAGAGCTATAGGGTTTTACGACTCGAGATGGTCGAGTATTTAATGAAGTCGATCATATGATTCATATCACCAATTAATCTCGTGAAATTGGTGGACAAAGGCGGTGGGCGTGAAATCCGTGTTATATATGTGGCCCAACCAGGCAGGAGAGTCCAGTCCGGACATGGAGTCTTTCTTTTTGATAAAATGAAATTAAGTCTATTAATTTAACCCAAGTTGCTAGTTCCGTCTATAGAGCCTAAGCCCATTAGTTTATCTGAGTTTTCTTCACCATTGCAATTGGTCCCTTGTTTTACATGGCATGTTTGGGACAACTCCATCAGCTCCGAATCAATAAAAATAAATCTAGATTCACTTTTTCTTTACCAAACGCTTTTGGATCCAGCAACTCCGCCATGGATATGCTGCACCAAATTGGTGGATTGGTAGGTTCAAAAGGTGCCACACCAAATCCAAGTTTGGTGGAGTTGGTGAATATAACCCACCAAACCACAGGTTACACACAAAATAATGACTCGTCTTTGTTCTATTCCATCTTCTGCTCGCAGCCACCAAGGCTCCGACGCCGTCCACTTGAGCCAGATAATGCCACCGCTCGTCGGACCTTTGCATGCCCCCAATGCCCCAAAACAGTGTCCGCAAGAACTCCGCCCGCTTGCCACCTAGCATGGTCCGGCGGTGCTTCAACGACCCCAACGCCTCTCACTGGAACTTTAGCTCTCATGCCCCTCCTGCCCCGCCGTAGCTCCGACCACCCTTGGAGCACCGCTCACAAGAGCTCTACCCACCACCCAATTAATGCCACCCGCTGGATCTCCTCCTAGCTTGTCCCTCCCGCACCGCTGTAGCTCCAACTACCCTGGGAGGATGAGTCCTAGCTCCACCCGCTTTTTCTCACACCCTATCCGCTCCTCGCCTCGCCCTGCCCCACCACTATCCGCCCCTGACTCCACCCCAATTTGCCTCCCACCACCGTCCTAGACCAGCCTTGGGCCACGGCCCGCTCCCCACTTCTGGCCGCAAGCTCCACACCCCACGCGCAATGATCTCATTTAATATGCGAGGAAAATACTATGGGATAATGCACTGGCGTGTGGGACCAACATGAAGGTGGAGTTGTCCCAAACACCTTCAACTCTTTCAGCTCCATCGTGGATCTAGGTGAATCTTAGATCCAAATTCATTCTTTTGGTTTGGTGATGAACTTGTCCCTAACGGGTTATTAATCAATGGAATGGATCTGTCTATGTCACTGAATGAGAATCAGACCAATTTTTACACTAGTGAACCAACATATAAAACCAGTCCCACTCCGAAACCAAACCCAGCATATGCTTATTCAGTGACACTTGAAACAAATAGGTTGTGGGGAAAGAAACAAAAGGTGCCTTTGATTATGCTGTGGTTGTTGGGAAAAGCTACTATTGGTTGTGAGCTATAGAAAGGTTGATGTGGGCTGTGTGCTGTGAAATAGGCGAAAGCTTCTTGAAACAAGTATAACATATAATTTCTATCTTTTCTTGGTGAGTATTCATTCTATCTTTGTCTCTTGTGAAAAAACCATAAAAATGTTCCAAATTCCACTCATTTAAGGCAAAAAAAGATGAAAGCAGGAACTAAGAGCATCCCCAACCGTTTGGCAAATAGGCTTTGCATTCATGTATCTGCAAAAAAAGTCTAAAAAACACCTATCCAACGGTTTGGCAAATAGGACTCCCATGTATGCCAAGCCGGCTCGGGTTTGGCATTGCTCGCTCGCGAGAATTCCTCCCCCCAACCCCCGCGTGTACTCCCGTGCATGCTTTGCGTCTCCCTCCGCTGCAATTTTCTTTTTTGCCATGTGAATAATGCCAAACCATTGAAGATTGTCTTTTTTTTTTTTAACTTTGGCATATTTAGTTAACACTTCGCAAACTCCCTCATTTGCCAACCAAAATATGCAAAATGGTTGGGATGCTATGATTCCCTCGGAAATTTTCAACTGTATGATCAATGTCGTAGCAAGTGTATTTCTTGGAAATTATAAATCAGAATTGCAACAAACTGGCCATCGCATGAGGTATGGCAGGTACATTTTTTTTTTTAGATTACACAGTAAGACACTCACAGTGGCAGGTACAGACTTGATTATGTTAAAAGTGCCTTTGGTGGGCGACTGTTTCAGACTAGACGCCATATTTGAAATAATACAAGAGTAAGTCGCCCATACATAATTTAGCTGCTCATGGACTCTAAGTGTTCTCCTTTCAGCCGGATTGGGAAAGAACACATGAGGATGTGGTAAACCTGCTTGGCAAAGCTGTTTCTCTGTCCATGACAATGGAATGTACTATTCCTCTCAGAAACATTTATATATTAAGCATTAGGATTCAATTGAAATATAAGGAATAACCGAATAAAGTTCCAATAATAATGTGTATTACTTCTAATAACATTAACAGTAATACTAGATTGGTAGCATGCAAGCATATGTTATAATGATAACAAGAGTGGTGACCCAGTGCGTTCACATCATGGAGCAACGTTGGCGATCAATTCGTTTAGAAGAGAGGGGCAGCTGCTTGTCAGATACAGAAACTCATCACTATCCATGATCCTCTTTAGATTCCCCGGAGACTTGAGGAAGTTGAAGCATGCCTCCTTTAGCCCTTTGCAGCCATGCTGCTCTGCAAGCACCAATGTAGTCACTGCCATCCTAGTGTTGATGTAGCTGCAAAGCTTGTCCTCGCAGATGAGCTTCAGCCTATCCAAACCATATCTATCAGCTGCTACTAGCAGATGCTGAGCCATGGCATAGCTATCACCCTTGTGCATATCAGGCAGAGAGTCAGTGTAGATAAAGTGCAGCATGGCCTTGAACACTCTTGGATCCATGTCATCAATCCGTATGCAGCTCTTTCTCTCCTTCAAGGGACCGAGGAGTTCTGCCATGAAGACAGAGGACCGAGCACCGAGCACAAGCCTATGTGCGGTGAATGTCTCCTCACCGACCTGAAATTTGACGTCTCCTTCCACTCCTGATGATAGGAGACGGCCCATATGCTGCTTCATATCTGACGGTGGTACCATGACAAACTGCGAGGTGCCCACTGAGCGGATCTCTTTCAAGACAGTGACATCACACCTGACACTGAAATGGTCATCCTTCAGATACGCTGATTGTTCCAGGGCGTTCCGCTCAACGAATTGTGAAAATCCCCATCCCGTGTCTGCAGAGTGAAATGTGCGTACCTCATCACATATTAGACTATATGATGGAACTGCTTCTCCAATGTCGTCAAGTAAACTAAACTTGTAGCTTGCATTAGCACCCATACGACTTTTGTGACTGAGATGCAAGGTGAATTCTATCCATCCAGCATCGTCTGTGTCGACGCCATCAGGGTAATACCTAATATACCAGAGATGGCCTCCAATCTCAAATGTATCAGATTTGATAAATTCTCCATTGCCGAGTCCTTTGGTCTGTGAGTACCCATCGATCCTGAGCACATGTGACCCCTTCACGGTCTGGGCGACAATGCCAGACGAGCTGTGCGGCGACCTCTTCACCATGCGGCCACCAACAACAGAGCTTGGTGACATTATCAAGCTTGCCTCCTAAACCAATCCAATCAAAGGACCAATTCCAAATTAAAACAATAACAAACCTAATTATATGGTCAGGCAACAGCTAGACAACCTTAACAGAATATATTTCCTAGAAATTTGACAAGTTGGAAAAATATGTAGCACAGAAGCACCGGTCACTTTGTCTGAAAAAAATTGGTAAACATGCTGACAGTAAATTTCGTTGTCCTTTAGATTAAAAATCTAGAGCTATACACTTTGCAAATAGGTGTAGGCACTACAAGTGTCGAAGGCATCAATTAGATGGATATTATTGAATCAGAAACAGATATATCTAGTTCCAAAGTTGAGTACTGAATCAGTTTGGTTGATAGTATATCAGAACTGTGGAATTTTCCGAGCACCTCTGTTACCAACACCTACCAGATTATTTTAATCCTAACACAAACACATGTCTTAACAATCAGGATGAAATAATCCCTTAAAAGACTTCATTATGATTTAGACAGTGTTGATTTTATCGCCATCTCTACTCTCGACCGCTGACTCATGTGCATGAAAATACTTTTGGTAACCCGGTCCAGGTGTGGTTTTTAATTCTTATATGTAATACACTGACAGCATAAATGGTTTGTTATTTCGCAACAGCCGAAATCTCAACTCAACACTGCTGCGAATTTGATGCAAGGTACTCAGTTTAACCAGTTGATCACCTGTCTACCAAGATTGAATCAGGAAATTAAATAACTTGATATTCCCTAATTGCAACTCACCAGCAACCAGGCACTCTAAAATCTACTACTACGAAACACAAGATCGAGACAAGAAGATGTTGTCCTTCCCCAAGATCTAAAATAAATAGTATGAGGTGAGGAAAGGACGAGAACCCCATTGGAGAAGGTAGATGCAGGAGGATGCGGACTCACCTGCGGCGGCGGAGGCGCTGTCACGGCGAGTCGAGGCGCGGTGACGGGCGCAGGGAGCTGAAGTAGATGCGACGACAGAGGGTAAAGAATAATTGAACGGAAACGGCCGGCGGCGGTCTGATTCGAGTGACTGGTGCTGGTGATTTCATATGAGGGTTAATTATATCAGGCCTTGGGCTAAATTTGAAAGGCAGTAGATATTTTGGGCCCCCAACGTGCTACTGTCTCGATACACGTGGCAAGCATTCGTCCTATGTATACACAAAAACACGGTGAATACGTTTTCCATTGCATTTGCCATCTTTCTATAAAAAAAATATATGGAAATGTGCACCAAAATTCAAAGTAAACATGAAGTTCAACCTACGAGTCTATGAGCAACTGAATTTCATATAGAAAAAAGAATATCCATGTTCAAATACTTGGTGACATATGGTGGTTTATATATTTCTCCTATTCATGTCCCTCAGGAAGTTAAAAAGACTTTACGATGTCCCCCTGGCTAACATGACAACACAATGGTCTATAAGTTGGTGACAATTTTAAACTCGCTAAGATAATGAATAGCATAGTAAGGGCAGTCACAATGGAAGAAAGCATAGCAGTTTCTCTAGTATACAAACTAACTTTTCACAATGCAATATTTTCTTCCAAGATAGGGATTAAATTTTCCCAAATTAATTCACCCCCGGTCTCCAGATCCTCTGTGTATTTGGCTCATGAACTTGCTTGCATCTCTTCAACGTATTCCTCTGTTTTCCTTCTTCTCTTCTCAAATCTTGCTTTGCAGCTCCAGTCCAGCAAGCTGACGGCGCCGTCGTCCTCGTCCAGGCCATGACAGAGGCTTGTTTGGATGCCACGATAGAAGCGTGGAGGCCCCGACTGATGCAGGCCAACGCTCCGGTCACCAGACGTAGCAGGCGAGTGCGTCTGCCTGCGGCGCGGAAGTCCGACGAGGCAGGCCGCGGTGCGTACAGCCGCTCGCGCGGCCTTCCACCGCCCGCGACGAGCCTGAGCCACGTCCGCGCCGACAGTCCAATGAGGCCAGCCGCGGCACCTACAGCTGCTCGCGCCGCCACCGCGAGGACGACCTCCTCGCCCTCCACCGCCCGCGATGAGCCTGCTTCCTCCGTCCCTGCATTCGATCTGGCATCTGCACCCTCCGAAGCAGCCCCACCTGCAGCATCGCATCCGCTAGGACGTAGTGGCAGATTGCGCGGCGAGGAACTCGAGCACGCGCTCGCAGAGTAGGCCATCCACGCGACGGCGGCGTAGTCGATCTGGAAGGAGGCCACTCGAAACCACCGGTTTCTCCCCAATGGCAATTCTGTCGCATCTACGCACCTCGGTACGAGGGTCGACTTCATTTCGTGAAGTAGAAACAATTTCTTTGTTTTGCCCTCTCTCTCTTCTTTAATTCTCGTGCCACATCAGCAAAACCTTGAGTTGTGTAGGTAATTAATAGGGATAGAAAATGCAATAAATTTCCCATTGGGACTGCCCTAAGAAATAATGCATTCAATAAAATGTATTAATACAAGGCATTCAATAAAATTTTGAAGTAGTCGGTATGGGCACCAAAAATTGGCCACCTCTATTTGCTAATACAGTCGACTATTGCCCACACCGACTACATCAAAATTTTTGGTGCCCACTATTGTTCGCAAAATGCCCTTTCTGTATTAATATATAAGAGGCATGTCTCTTATATAATAAGCAATCGACCCCCCCCCGCTCTCTCTCTCGGTAGTCTATTAGCTCTTCGTTTTTTGATGCTACTGCCCTGGAGTGCCACGGTGTAGGCTCACTGTGGCTGGGATCTATCACATTGTTGTCAAGTTTCGTCTCACCCTATCGTGTGAGCCTCCGTCTCTACTTACAGCTCGCTAGCATCGACCACCTTAGTCATGTGTCCATGTACACATTGGTCTCAACTTCTTCCCCCAATGGGAGGTCACACGCTTATCGTGGAAGTGTGTGGCACTTGTTGCAAGGGCCCATCACTATTCAGTGCCCACTGCACAACTCAAGGCTGGCATCAAGTGTGCCATAAGTCCACAGAAATGATTTTGCCAGCTGCCTCCATTGATGAAGTGCCCTCTTCCTCTCCCTCTCCTTCTCCTCAAGGTATTGTTGCTATGCATGTAGGATACTATAGAGGCATCCACGATTTCAAGGACGGCCAGGCCACCCCGCACAAACAATGGTAGCGGTCCTAATATTTGCATTTCTGGATTTTTTTTTCATAGAGGTGGTACTAAGACACTTACATTGTCATTATCGAGCCCTAGGCGAGTGAGCATGCTCGCCTCTAGAAATTTTCTCTGCTGTTTATGTAAAGCTAGTTGGGATATTGGTACTTATGCACGCTATTGATTCACAAATAGGTAATTATTACTATAACTTGATTCACAAGGGAGCCATCATTGGATTAACAAGAGAGACCTCGAGTGATTTTTAGATGAAGATATCCCAAGATGACCGTCC
The DNA here is from genome assembly GCA_018135685.1 of Themeda triandra. Taxonomy (NCBI): domain Eukaryota; kingdom Viridiplantae; phylum Streptophyta; class Magnoliopsida; order Poales; family Poaceae; genus Themeda; species Themeda triandra. The sequence continues at coordinate 188,349 of JAENPR010001009.1, forward strand.
CTACTTACAAGAGAGAGCCGCCAAAATAACTATTAATAACCATACATACATTCTAAAGGTTTGTCCTTAGATATCTATGAATATAGGTGGGATCCTTAAGAGATCCGAGTATAGAAATAATTGTCCCCAATGAAATACATAACCTTATCATATGAACTACAATGAATAGTATAAACTGTATACCGAAGTTATAAAGATTGACGTGATCTACAACTTTGTACTTAATATGCTTTTTATCCGTAATTGTTTATAATCCAAAATAATAATTTTATGTTCTAAAACTCTGAAATTTAAAATTTGTTTCTTAAAAATAATCTTGAATATTGAAATGGTATACTTGAAGGTTCTAGAACTTTATACTTCATGCTTTTGAGTTAAAGTCATTGAGATTCCTAAATACTAGTTTGCGTTTTAACTAAAATTTCAAAATTCAAAACTTAGAATATTTAAATCACTTTTTTGGGTGTTTTTGTTATTAGCACAACTTTTAATTTCATAGTTGACAAGTTTGTGATTTGGAAACATTTAGAGTCCAAAATTTTTGTGTCAAAGTTCTCAAGTTTTTATGTTCAAATTCTCAAAATTTTAAAGTTACTGGGATGGAGACACAACAGTAAAAACTTTAGAGCTCAACAAGTCATAATGTTTTATAGAGTTCTTTCACAATGATTGTAATTGCCTCCCATTGCCTTTCATTGCCTCCACAAAATGCTAATTATGTTTTTAAAGGGTAATTTATTCGAGTAGGGGTGGACCTCGCAATCTCGCGGTAGGCTATTTTAGGATGAGATGGAATGAATCCAGGCCACGAAACGTTTTAATTTTTCTTTCTGGAGAGAGCGTGCGTGCATGCATGGTTTGGTTATTCGATCCAAGCAAGAATCCGACAGTCTTTACCTTTGAGGCGGATCGGGGAAGCTTTCTCTTTCAATGCTGCTAATTATAGGATCGTTTGAATTTTTTTTCTTTCTGATTTATAGGATCGAGAACCACGCTCACATATACACCGCTAATTATACAGACTGCTTAAACAACTCCATTATCCGTTCCAGTATTGTTCCCCATTCTATTCATGTCCATACTCTTGGCTCTACCTCGCACCCGTGCATGACTCTGACGCCAATTTATTAGTGTTCTACTAAGACATGCTACACTGGCGCACAAGCAACCAAATTGAATTCACTGACTAGTGTATCTATGCTAAGCCTCTGACGTTGCACATGCGGCACGAGCACGCCGGCTTCCTGGAGCGCCTCGACGCCGGGGGGCAGCCTGCGCCGCTTCTCGTGCGCCCACGAGTGGAACTGCTGGCTGAGCACAATGCACGCCACGAAGGCCCCGACGAACGCCTGCGCTGCGGCGGAGTGCAGGACCGCGACGCCCGCGGCGGAGAGTGCGGCGTCGACGGGGAACAGCGCGAGGGCGCCGCCGCGGGCCAGCGCGTGCAGGTTGTTGCAGGGCTCTCGGCTCCATCACGGCCAGCGCCAAGGACAAGGGCGGTGGCAGCGGAAGCGGCGAAGGCAAGAGGGGCATCGCCCTCGCGGCAGCGGCAGTCAGCCCCGCCGGTGGCCGTGGGCAGGCTCCGGGGGCTGGCGGTGGTAGAAGGCGGCACGGCGGCGAGGATGAGATCGAGTGCGACGACTGGGCGGCATCGAAAGAACCCTAAAGACGTCTTTTCTTTTTTTAAAAAAAAAACAGCAGAACATCATCTATAGTAATTGAATCATAATCCCTTACTATAGTACTTAAAATATAATTTTTGCATTTATGAAGTTACCGTTTTACCCTTGATTAAAAAAGTAAACTACAAAAACGCAATTACCCCTCCTTTATTTGGAATCGCCTCCCACTCAGTTTCGGAGGCGACGAGGGGCGATTTAGCGCGTATGACCCACCCGTCATAGACACGTCAATTGCCTCCCATTGCCTCTCCCCATTGCCTCTCATCACCTTCGGCCTTTACGGGCGTCGGATCGATCATTGTGAGCCATCGAAATTCTCCACAATCATTATAAAAAATGGAGTTGAAACTTGTTTTATTCTGATTGTTTAGGAGTTGAAATATTCAATTCAGGATTACTAAATGTGCCTTTAAGATCAAAATAATTTTTTAGCTATCAATATTATATTATAAGAGCAATTAATGGTTGAAATTTTTTTGCACGAACTTTCATCTAGTCTAATAAAATTACCGATTCTAACGAGGGAGTATATAAAAATAGCATCCTACTTAAAGTCATGTGACAGTGTCAGAGCATCTCCAACAGTTCCTCATCCCTCACTTGGCAAATGAGGTGTTTTAGCAACTTGGTAAATTCATTTGCCAAGTCAAAATTAAGCCATCTCCAAGAGTTCCTCATATTTGACTTGCCAAATGAAAAAAAGAGGAGGCCCACTAGGAGGGGTTTGTTGACAGGTAGTACATGTCATCGCGCTAGACGCGTCTCCCCTCCCCCCGATCGATCGCGCGACTCCCTGCGCCGCGGCTCTCCCCCGGCGGACTCCTCCATCGCGCCGCCTGCAAAGGATCGCCGTGGACGTCTGCTCCTTCGCGCAGGTGAGGAACTCCGCCAACACTCCATCCCCTTATCCCATCGGTTCACCTTGACCTTCGTAGGAGTCTAGGTGATCTTTTTTTTTTATCTCTATGCCCGGCTGATCTAGGTTTTGTTGTTGATTATCTCTACTTGCGTTTAGGAATCATGCCTAGGAAGAGATCCCGTGCGCGAAGAGTATTGGAGGAGTCATCATCCGATGACGATGAGTTGCTAATATTATCGACTGCTCAACTTGTGCAAGCCGCCTTGTCCAATGAAAAAGGAACACATGGTGGCTACGTGAAAGGTCACGAGTTCTTGACCGTGATAGACAAGGCGGACACGACGGGATGTTTCAAGATTACTTAGCGGAAAATCCAACATACACCGATCTCGATGTTCCGTCGAAGGTTCTTGGTCTTACAACTTTGCATGGATTTGTCTCACAATCTTAAATTTTATTTGGGTTTGAATACTTTGTTTTGTTCTTCGGGTATAGGATGTCTACGGACCTTTTCAAGCGCATAATGAAAGCGGTGGAAGAGCATGATGATTACTTTGTCCGAGAAAAGAAATGCGGCCAATGTTCTTGGGTGAGTTCGTTCCAAAAATCACTGCAGCAATGCGTATGCTTGCCTATGGGGTTCCGGCTGATGCGACGAGACGAGTACGATCGCATTGGCGAAATACTGCAGCGAGAGCCTGCGCAGGTTTGTTCGGGCAGTTATTGAAGTTTTTGGTGAGCAATACCTCAGGAGCCCGAATGAGGCAGACATCGCACGCTTACTTGCATTGGGTGAGAAAAAGGGATTTCCAGGCATGTTGGGGTCCATTGACTGTATGCATTGGGCGTGGAAGAATTGCCCATATGACAAACAAGGTCAGTTCAAGGGGCATTGTGACAAGCCCACTATCATTTTGGAGGCTGTTGCTTCAGAAGACCTTTGGATATGGCATGCCTTCTTTGGAATGCCCGGGTCCCACAATGACATCAACGTTCTTGATAGATCTCCCTTGTTTGATAACTTGGCGGAAGGTATTGCACCAGAAGTGAAGTTTTCCGTTAACGGCCATGACTACACAATGGGTTATTACCTTGCAGATGGTATATACCCCTCATGGGCTACTCTGATCAAGTCCATCACTCTACCCATGGGGAACAAGAAGCAATATTTTGCCAAAGCACAAGAAGCAGCGAGAAAGATGGTGGAGAGAGCTTTCGGGGTTCTTCAATCAAGGTGGGCAATTATTCGAGGACCCGGACGCCCATGGGACAGTGAGACTTTGGCACGATCATGAGGGCTTGTATCAAATCATGCACAACATGATTATAGAAGACGAAGGATACGTAGTCGATCATCGGAGCGTTTTGATTATGGTGGTGACAATGTCGAGCCTCGGCATGGTCGTGCTCATCGCACACTAGAAGAATATATTGAAGCACGAGACAGATCAGAGACAAGAACACCCATGGGCAGTTGAAGGAAGACCTCATCGAACACTGTGGAACAATCATCCTGATTTATACTCATACTCCATATGAATTTATATTTCATAGTTTATTTTCTCAAGTGTGGCAACTGAACCATTTATATTTATATATATTCAAGTGTAATAATCCATACATTTATACTCTATGACTGATACTGCCACTGTTGCATCAATTCATATATCTATGATATATTGTAAACGTCGTGCATCAATTCATATATCTATATGGCACTGTTGTTGCATGGCACTGTACTGAACATTCAGAAGCTCCTGACGCTTGATTGATCCTGGCGACAAACTGATTGATGGATAGTGTCCTGTGCCATGGCGACAAACCAGCGACCAGATCAGAGCACAACTGCTGCTGTCGCCTGTCAATTTGTGCATGGATCCCAAACCTGCTGCTGTCGCCTGGATCATTGCCTGATCATTGCTACCAAGGCGACAAACCTGCTCATGTCCCGATCAATGCACAGGAGCAGAACAGGCCATCAACTCGGTACATTCAGACGCTGTAGCTTCGATGGCGACAATCTGTCATCTCGGCAATGATCACTTGTGCAGCAGCAGGCAGCAGGCAGCAGGCGACAGGACGTCGCTTTCAGATGTGGCGACAACAGCAGCAGCGAATCAAATTTGGCGAAGCTTTGGCGACACCAGCAGGTCTGACGACGCCATCAAATCGGCAAGATTTGCCGGCCGGCGACCAACACATGAAATACCAACTATCTCACGTACATGAAATACAAGCTAGCACATCATACATATGAATATATTCTGAAACTTTGTATGATAAATACTCCTCGATAAATTCTGAAACTTTGTATGATAAAGTACTGAAATAACAGCAACTTTGTTGGACAAATAACTAAAAAGACAGAAACTTTGTTTGACAAATAACTAAAATGACAGTAAATTTGTTTGAAAGTGAAGCCATTGAGCTTGATTTGGCAGCCACTACACTTGAGGCGGACAACGCTTGGCAACAATGTCTTCCTGCATCATCTTAAGCCATTGAAGCTGCGCCGGGTTTAGGCCACTTTGTCGCATCGCCAACATAATATCCTTCTCTTGCTTCAGCAACTCGGCTTCCAGCTCGCACGCTCGGCTTGGCTCGCTTACGCTTCAGCTTCAGCTCTCTTTTGATCAGCATCAGCTCTCTTGAGTTCAGCTTCAGCTCTTATCTTCTCCATCGCTAGATTTTCCTTGTCAACCTCAAGAGCAGCCACAAACCTCTCTTGCTTTGCCTTTTCTTTTCCTTGTCGGTCTCCTCCTTCTTCGTCCACATCTTGTCGATCGCCTCCGCGCATACTTCCGCACCCCTCCCCTAAGATTAGCTTTCACCTTCTTGATTCCATCTGACCTTTTCCGGGGCTGTGTTTCCTCCCCATCAGCAGCTGTGGCTTGTGTTTCTTGCCCCTCTTCATCCCTTGGCCTGGACACCTTCGAGGCCTTCTGAGTCTTTTTGGTTTTCTCAAGTTTCTCTAGCTCTGCAAGCTCTACCATCCTGGCTGCCCACTTGTCTTGATCCTTCAGTATGTTCCAACAAGGTATAAGAGTGAACTTCTTTTTCTCCTTCTCTTGCGATTCGTACAGCTTGTGAGCTTCTGACACCTGTACGACAATGGACCAGTTCATATATCAGTCACAAATAAAATAGATTGTGGGAAAATAGTAAATGCACAACATAACACGTACCATGTCCGTGACAGTATGTCCACTTTGATGCCTGCGTTTAATTTGCTCATAGCATCCACAAAATTTGTTCACTTGATGCTGAATTGTGAACCATCGATGCATAATGGAACTCTCAGTCCGCACAGTCTGGGTTTTCTTGTTTAGCTCAAAATAAGCATGAACTCGACCCCAAAAAGTGGTACGAGTTTGGTTGGCCCCGTTGAGGGGATCTTTGCTAGCGTTCAGCCAGGCTGAGCAAAGAACTTCATCTTCCTTACAATCAAAATTCTTGGACCGCATAATCACCTTGTTACTCTTTTTAGCACGGCGTGGCGGCACAACTTCATCAGCGACATCTGGACTAGTCTGAGGTTCGGATGCTTTGGAGAGATTGGAATGTTCAGATCATCCAAACCAGCAACAGAGTCCTCTTGTCCATCCAGGAGAATGCCCGACAAGAACTCTTCCCCATCCATCTCCACCAGCCTAAAAAATACAATTTATAAAATATAGTGAGAAGCAACATATACTGTAGCATATATCAGCAGCAAGCATAGACAAACTATAATTTATAATAATTGAACAGCAACATATATTGATCATGAACTCTTCTATCATGGATCATCGAAAACAAAAACATACTGAAACCCTATCGAAACCCTATGATGATCCTAAAACCTATCATGATCTTCGGCAACATATATTGATCCATCACAAACATCAGAAACCCTATCGAAACATATACCATTAGGCGAATATTCCAACAGCAACATATATTGATCCATCACAAACAGCAACATATATTGATCCATCACAAAAAACAGAAACCCTATCGAAACCCTCTCATGATACTAAACACAATCTTGATCTTCGGCCTAGCACATACCCAGATCGAAGTAGCACACACTGAAAAATCAGAAACCCTATCATGATCCAACCCTATCATGATCTTCGACCTAGCACATACCCTAGACAATGAGGAGGAGGGAGCGACGGTGGTAGGCAGCGCAGATCGGGAGTACATACCTAGCGAGGCTTCTCCTCCTCGGCGCGACGTCCAGGTCCCTCGGTGCCTCCTCCTCGGCGCGGCGATGAGCGTGTGACCAGATGAAGATCGATCGATCAAGATCGGCGGCGCGACGTGGGCCGTATATGTAGCGCGGGAAGGACCGAGTGTAGCGCGGGAAACCGAGTCGGACACTTACCAAGACCGCGGGAAAACGTTTCGCGGGCGGGGAGGGGGCGATGCGAAGCCAAGTACGCGCGCGGAACAATGCGCGCGCGGCGCTAGGATTTGCCAAGTCCAGAATTTTGCCAACCCAATTTGAGGAACTGTTGGAGAACGTTTTTTCCTTCTTTTGCCAAAATTTGTAGGATGCAAAGTGGGATGAGGAACTGTTGGAGATGCTCTCAAGTGGAGCGATACTGAAGGAACATGCTTGATTTCCTCTCGTAAGCAACGAACACATCGTGCCATCGTTGATGGATCAAACGCTAAACAAAAATGTTCTTGTCGATATTATGTGAAGTCATAACGATGCAATGCGACAAGACAAATGCTAGTCTAGGAAGAACAGTGGGAAAATAAGTCGAAAAGAACTCTGCATCTGACCAATTGAGTTCCAATAATTCAAATAGGTATTACTTCAATTTAACCGAATTCTAAAAACATAATATTTGACCCGAAAGTGATAGAATGAACAATACTTTCCCAGGTGTTTTCAGATCAGGGCGCGACGTTGGCCAGCAGCTCGTTTAGAGAGGGACAACTGCTTGTCAGATGCTGAAACCCATCGCCATCCATGATCGTCTTCAGATTGCCCGGAGACTTGAGGAACCTGAAGCACGCCTCCTTGAGACCTTTGCAGCCATGCTGCTCTGCAAGCACCAACGTAGTTGTCACCATGCTAGTGTTGATGCACTCGCAAAGCTTGTGCTCGCACATGAGCTTGAGCCTCTGCAGATCATATCTATCCGCTGCCACGAGCAGAAGCTGCGCCATGGCAAGGCTATCACCCTTGTCCACCTCATCAGGCAGCATATCCGTGTAGATGAAGTGCAGCATAGCCTTGAACACTCTTGGTTCCATATCATCAATTGGTACTGTGGCTGTACTCTTCTCCTTCATCGGACCGAAGAGTTCTGCCATGAACACCGGGGACCGAGCACCAAGCACAAGCCGATGCGCGGCGAATGTCGTTGCCGACCTGGAACGTGACGTCTGCTTCCACCCCTGACGACAGGGAGACGGCCGATGTGCTGGTTCATATCTGACGGTGGCACCATGACGAACTGCGAGGTGCCCTCGGTGCGGATCTCCCTGGAGACAGTCACGTCGCACCTGACTCTGAAACAGTCATCCTTCAGATAAGTTGATTCCTCAAGGGCCTTCCTCTCAATGAATTTTTGAAATCCCCATCCTCTGTCTGTGGAGTTGAAAGTGCGTAACACGCTGCTACTTGAACAATACCACGGAACTGGCTCTCCTTCGTCGTCAAGTAAACTAAACGTATAGCTTGTCTCAACACCCGTTGCATTGTTGTGACTGAGATACAGGAAGAATTCTATGCAACCAGCACTCTCTGTGGTTCTACCTTCAGGGTAGTACCTGATACACCAGGGATGGCCTCCGATGTTGAAGGTCTCAGATTTGATGAAACTGCCATTGGCGATTCCCTTTGGTCCGGGAGTACCCATCGATCTTGAGGACGTGCGACCCCTTCACGGCCTGAGCCGACGATGGATGATGAGCTGTGCTCCGCGCCGCCACCAACAACAGTGCTCGACGACATATGGAAGGAAGGAGTTTTAGGTGTTGGTTGTCACAACCACCATGACGAATGGAGGGAGAGCGAAAGGCTTTTATGAACAGCGATGGCGATGTGGGCGGCGCCGGACGGTCAGATTCGTTGGACAATCTGAAAGCGGCGTCATGGAAGTGCGCGGAAGACGAGAAGGTAAATGATCTCGGGAGACGAGGTGGCGCCGGTCAAACTCGACTCCCAAAATTAAATCTTCAAGTGGTTTTATTTCCATTTTCCTCGTATACAGATTCAAAAGGAGAAATCTTATTGTATATATTTTCCATCTTGTTCCATCATATGTATTTTCCTTGCATCTTGTCGGTTTTTTTATTATTTTCCAGCTTTGCAAGTACGGAGGTGAAGCGCCACGCGGCAGCCGAGGATAAAGATTATTGTTTCTTTGAAATAGATTTTTTTTTTTGAGAAACAACCGTGGACCCAGTAAATTCTTTGGTTTGCTAAAAAGTAATAAATTCTCTGATTCTAAAAAAAAAAAAGTTCCCTACGGGTGTCTTCAATGGTTCTCAAATAGCTAGCGAGAAGGAATTCTATTGGTTACCAATGGCAAGTTACAAATAGATAGCTAGATGAGGTATAAAAAAATAATAAAAACGTAGCAATTTCATTGGATGTCAACGAGAGAGATCAAATAGCAACCGACTCCCAAATAGCTAGCGACTCATGAATAGTTAGTTTAGCGCGATCTCCTAGAAACATCTCTCTCACATAACTCTCCACTATAGTGTATATTTCTATGTCTCGTCTAGCTAGCGATTTGCAAATTGCCATTAAACAAGCATGTCCAACAGTTTGGAAGTACTTGGCAAATTAGGATTTTTGGCAAAACCATAAAAAAAACCTCCTCCAACAACTTGGCAAAAGCACCTGGTAAATTGGCAAGCTTGGCAAAATAGCCATTCCCTACGCAAATGTGCGCTTCCTCTCCGCGAGCGTGCCGTGAGATTTCCCGCGCATGCAAGTTGTTGGGTGTGAGCCACTAATTTTCAATTTGCCAAGTCCAAATATAGCAAATTGTTGGAGAAGAGCTATGTTTTCACTTGGCAAATAGGTTTGAGACTTGGCAAAACTCGAGATTTGCCAAGTGATATTTGCCAAGCCCCGACAGTAAACGCCAAGATAGGGGCGGTTGGGCCAACCGCGTGGAAAAAAAACCACCCCTACGTTGCTTTATTGTAGTAGTGGATATTTGACAAACTGTTGAGTTGCTCGCCAATTGGATTCCTCCTAGACTATATATTTGAGAACCATTAGAGACGCCATAAAAAAGTAAATTGTTTCGGCACTGCACCCACAACCCATCGCTCATGCGCGAGCACGAACACGCCCGCCTTCACTCATAAAATGTTAGTGACCGAACGCGTCATGGATGCTCCCTCCACTTGTGCGAGCGCTACCAAGCGACGAGAGCAGTGACACCCAGGGGCGGATCCAGCCAAAAAGTTCATTGAGGTCACCTTACGCCATGGCTTAATTAATTGTACATGGGAGCATGAGTTTGTAGAAGAAATCACAAAAACTTACTGCAGTCAGGTGACAACAGTGAACAGGGCTGGATCCGGCCCCTCTCCCGCCTCGATGCTGTTGCAGAACCGCTCTCAAACTATCGATGACCATGGAAGTCAGCGGGGCGCCCGAGCTCTGCCTCGACGGCTTCTCCACTCAGCTAGCTTTTTCGCCAGATCTGGTGTGGTGTTATGTCCCCAATGGAGAGTTCACCGACGCCGACGCCACATCGCGCTGCTCGGGCTGCGTCCCCTTCACCCGGTTTCGGAAAACTAGCTGGCCTAGCCCACTATTTGCCATTTCTTGCTTTTCGGGCCAGCACAACCCCAAAAAATGCGGACAGTGCCGTGCAATGGCTGTTGCTCAAGCCCGCGGCCTTATCATGCACCGTCTGCCCGGCGTGCCTTGCTCAGGCAGGCTCCAGCGGGCTGTTTGTGCATCTACAACCATGAAAATCAACTTTTTGATTAAGTCAAGCACTAGTTGCTCTTGTGTAGTTTGATCAATCAAGGGGTTGTCATTTGATCGATTAGTGGTTATAATTCGATCAATTAAGGGACTATTTAATCTAAAACATTAAAAAAATGTTGTGGCCATCGTTTTTTACGACGTGAAAACAGCAATGGCATCTCTACTATAATGGAATTCTTCTAAAAAGTGGGAATCCTGCGTCATACACAATCAAGGGTGTAGGCGAGTGTATCAAATCTCCTCATTTCCTCCCGTATCCACGTCATGCAGCCCCCATCGAGTATTACGAAATCACGCCGCCAAAAATCACAGAAATTAGGTACTTTTCTCCGTTCCTCACGGTGGATTGGAATTCAAACACGCAAACGAGGGAGGCGGCCTAGTGTCGTCCGGCGGAGGAGGCGCTGCTACTCCTGCCGCCGCCGCCGAGATCCACTCCTGGCTTGGTGTCGTCCACGGACGGAGGTGGCGAAGGCGCTGCTATTCGTGAATGCTGAACTAGAATGCTGAGTGTTTCGGAAAGAACAGTTGCAATATCTGACCAGAGCTTTTTTACCCTTCCTAATTCGTGAAGTGAATGCACAATGTTTATTTGCTATGTTTCCTGAAATCTGCTGCAATAATCTCACGCATCATCCATTGTCTGTATGTGTTTGTCCTCAGCACAACTGGCTATTGTCGAAGAATCAACTCGCACTACTCGAAACCGGTGAAGGTACTATTGGTTGTCTAAAAAATTATACCCCAACCATTACAAGACCATGGGCGTCAACTAATTGCACTTCAGTTAAAACAGTGCAGGTCCTATTGGTTATCGAAGAAAAAAATGTTGTTTTGTCATTTTTTTCAGGTATTGATTTTCTGATTATTGCTTATCAGCTAACCATGAAAAATATGGGGGCGCCAGGAGGGACGCATTGCGTTATGCAATGTAACAAACACACATACTCCAGGTACATGCATACACACATATTGCAACACAATTGTTAATTGTTTATAGGGCCATGTATAAACACCACCATTTCAACATTTTGCTGCGAAGAACAATGCGTGAAAGAAGAAAGGAAAGAAACAGCGTGAGTACCCCGCGAGAAAGAGGGCTGAAACAATCGAGAAAAGAGAAGAGATGAATAGAAAACAACGTGAGTACCATACTCGACGAAATGCCCAACAAAGTGCATACTCAAATGCACCAGAACAACCAGGTGCACGGTCTTCACTATTCTTTCTCGTGATATAAGAATACAACGTTTATTTTATTCATGAACCTTAGCCTATTTACTTTGACAGGGCCACAAGAGGATAACACCATGTTTAATTATTTTCTTTAATTCACAATGAAGAGCCAAGCAAATGAATGTATATATAGCTCCTACAAGAACTATGAGATTGTTGGCAAGCATTTTTTGAGTTTCTCATCAGTTTGGAGGGTAAATGTATCAGCAGAAACGCAACTGGCCTTAAGGTATTTCTCATTTTGTGATTGCTTTATTCATGCATCTGAAGAGGGAGAGGGGTTGACTATTTCTCATTTTTGTGATTATCAACTTATATCATCAGAAGAGCCTGAAGAGGCTAATTTATTTTGTTTTATCGTTTTTTTTCCACTATTTCAATGATAATTCGTGTAGCATCTTATGAAGCTTAAGATGGGCTTTTTGGACCTCCACGGTGCATCTCAATTGCTTTCTCATGGTTAGTACTTTATTGTTCAGCCAGCCATTAGTTTTACTAATGCATCATAGAAAAATAGCAGTATGCAAGTCCTTATCGTTACATAACAGATGCATTTTGAAAAAGTAGCAGCCATTATATGTTATCTAACCAAAAGGTAGTTGTTTTCTTTTCCATTTTGTGCATTTACTTTGTTATAAGGAACTGCATCGTTCGGTCAAAAAAGTTTAAGGTGTTGTCAACTGTGTTGTCTACTATTATGTATGAAGATACCGCAATTTTCTTGGCTGCACTTGGTGATGCATAATTTTAATTTAATTTTGCAATCATTTATGCCTCCACATTCTGGAATTGCTTCCTCCCTTCACGCATTCTCTGATTAGGGACTAATTGCATGCTTTGTGCTCATTGAACTTTAGGCTTTCATTCTCAATAAAATGCGGGGCCTAGTGTTTGACACCTCGACATGCAAAGCAAATGAGATCCGGCTAAAGCCTACTCAACCCGATAGGGACATACAAACCCACATGTGTTATTTTCCTCGATATCTTTTGGCAGCGAGGATTCGGGAATTCACTTCGTAAGTTTTTATATGTGTAGTGCTTCTCATACTTGCTCGTACAATTCTACCACGTAAATAGAAATGTTTTAGATGCATTGGAACTAATATTTACATGCATTGTTTTCGGATCCCTTTATAGGGGGATAAGGTAATTCATATATACATACATAATGGAAGAGATAACTTACATTATTTTTAATGCCTTAGTGGAAGATGCTCGATCTTCCTTTGCCCACAAAGCTTGAGAGATTCATTGACCATGGGTCCAATATTACATGCAGTGGTCCTGCATGAAGAACATAACTTGATCGAAGAGATGTGGCATGAATATCTATCTAGACTGAATGTGATGGTGGGTTTGAGCACATCTTTCGGATTGACATCGAAACACCGTCAAGTTAAAAAGATCTCTTTTTTCCTCTTTTTTGGTTTGTCACACAATCTCTTATGCATATAAAATTTCACACATAGCATTGGGCCATGAAGGGAACAAAAACCCATGGGCGAAGGTTGAAGAAGTAATGGTGTTCAATTGCTAAATGCTCATTGATATGCTCAATACATTTGTACCACCTAAGAGACTCTACAATATGTAATGTGCCTTTCAATATCGGTGAATCGTAGGTCTTTTCTTTGTGCAAGTTATGATGTAACTTTGGGTATCCTACAAGAATTGTGTTCGGGTACTTTTTTTGTGGATAAGCCCCTACACAAGCCAATAAATACGACTATAAACGATTCTTTCCAAACTACATAGCATTTCCTATCAAATACTCGATGTTTAAAAAAATTTATGTGTTTCACTACTCGTTATGAACCACATCTTAAATATGTGAGCATGGGTGCATCATGATTTTTATATTTTATTCACACTTTCAAATATTTGTGCATACATACACATATTTGTATGCATACATTAGTACATTCATGTATACATACACATACAATTACACTGCTATATGCGAGAGACACTAAACTATGTATTGTACACCCTTACTTCTATACGCATAAATCTTCACAATCGTAGTCGTGATGCACCATGACTTCTATGCGTTTACATAAACGTCTATATGCACAAACATCTACAGTTTTGCAGAGAATCCCTTGGACTAAAAGATGTGGCCTGCTAGAAGTATACATAATATTTCGTGAGTAGCATGAGTATTAGGTATATCGAGAACACCATGAACCTGAAATTGTGTACCGAAACTTCGATTAGTGCTTTCTTGGGTTGAATATCGGTAGCGGTTGTCATTACCCGAATTATTCGACCCGGTGAACCCCATCATCGAGTACGTATAGTGTCACACAAGTCGGCATATACCAAATATGCCACCGATAGTGTCTTCTTGCTTTCATCGGACATGACAAGTTAATTTTATTGCCATTTCGCCCATCCACTTCACTATAGAGGACATATAGGAACCAACGATCATGATTAAGGGCCTAGGACAAAATGTGATCGCCATTTTTACTATAATAAAATATACATAATAATATGTTTCAACAACTTTTTTAAAAAATTACACTATTTTTAACTAAAATCATAGTTTTTCGATTAAAATGAGTAAAAATATGACTTTTTAATACTATATAAATATAAATATGTGTGTATATATACTAAAAAACTACCGTGCATTGGGGGCACGGCCCCGCTGCCCCTAGTTCTCACATCCGTATACCATCCCAAATATATACCATCGTGAGGACCATGTATGAAGTCCATGTGCTTTTGATTGAACAAAGTGATCATGGATCGATTTCGAAGACAATAAATAAGTACACATGAAAGAAGGTGGAAATCAAATTGGGGATGATGTAGCAAAAGAAAATTAATTTGGGTTGTCGATCAGAAGAATGAAAATCAAAATTACTAACGAACTTATCTGTTGTTGCTATTAAATTCGCTAAAAATAGGCTACAAGATGCGTATTGTATGTAGAGAAAAGTGATCACGTGATTAGATATGTTGTTTGCATGTCTATATGCACGCTAAAAAAAAGCTTATTTATCTAAAAATGAAAAATGGTTTCTCTTCTACAATGTCCTCTATGTGATGTAGCCGGTGGTGATGAGGCAGGCACGCCGCGCGGCCGTCGCCTTGCGCTCCGTCCCGTTTGGTCCCCCGCACCTAAGAATCGATGTAGCGGTCCGGACACGGGCACACCACCACCGCCACTTTCATTACGCGAACCCAACAGAGAACCACCCCGATTAACCTCGGTGAGAATCACGTAGGAGGAGTGGAAGGCGGAGGATGCAGATCCGTGGAGGGAGGCGGAGGGGAGGAGAGGAGGACACGAGATCTCGGAGGACGAACCGACGAAGACGACGAGCGGGACTCGGGGCTGAACGTGCGCGTGCGATCGATGCAGCCGGGTCGGGTCGACGGCGCGTGTGGCTAGATATTTCGGTTAGGGTTAGGAATTCCTTGACGGAATCCTTGAAATAGGACAGTAGAGCCTAAACGGGAATTTTCCTTGGGAATTCCTACCGGTGTATGTTAACAACGCATATTAATGATACTACTAACAAATTATTTAAACCACATTACTAGCTATTGCATATGATTTATATAGGTTGTCACTTTAGATTAATAACTAAACATGTTTGACAAGTCTATATTAATTTATGAGATAACTGATTTCACATATAATTCCATGATAGAAAAATTCAATGACAGCTGTGAAGCATTGGGAGATCACTGTTTGTATCTTCGTAGCTCTTTAAGATTGACGTTGAACGTGTGGGCTGAATAAGAAAAAATTCAACAAAATCGGGCCTGGCATGCACGCCCACACAAACTCTTCCAAAAAAAGGTGTGCATAAGTGTATACAAAAGTAAACTAAGTCCAATACACGTAGTAAAACTTGGAAAAGTTTGCATATGGAACAAATAAATTAAATAAAACCATGCACAAAAAATGTATGGCCTCCATATAGACTCGCTATCTCCATGCATACAAACCGATCGGAAGTGCATATGGAAAGGAACGAAAGACGCATACATTCTTGTTTTGGATTTAAATTCATATGGACTACGATACTTATGCATACAATGCTGCTTTGGCAATGCATAACAATTGTAATGCACGATAAAAACTATAGTGTGACATACAAAGAGTGCTAGCACATGCAAAAACGGAACTCTCATTGTGAAGCGAATAGAATCAGGTTTGCATGTTAAAAAACAGCATTGTATGAGAAGCACTTTCATTGTTAAACTTACAGCATAACTTGCTATGGCTCCCACCATTAGTTCTTTGTGCCTTCCGTGAAGGTCCAGCCTGTGGCTATGCTAAGTTAGAAGTGAACTAGGGTAGGTTCACCAAATTGTTAGTCAATGCGCAATTATCAATATTGTGTTGCATGTACAAAAGGATTTACGCATGGAAAATGGTTTACCGATAAACTTACATCGTTGCACATTCGGCTTCCTTTTCATTTGGTGGATGGGATCCTACAAAAAAAAAATAGAACAACACTATTTAGAAAAAAAACATTAACCAAAAAGGGGGACTCATCCAAAGTCCGTTGCATATGTAAAGAATAAAAGACACACCTCTTGCGAGCGGGTTCCTTCTCGATAGGGTGGGAGGTGGTTTCCTTCGAATGTGGTGGGGGCGGTTTCCTTCGAACTTGGTGAACACTAGTTTGCTTATGATATGTAGTTAGTAGGCATTGATGTAGGTATGGTGCACAGGGCTAATAGTTTTGGACTTTCGGTACACAACATATTTTGCTTATGGACATTTGGTTCTTATTTCTTAAGTTTCTTGTCTTATCACGGGCCAGAGGCAAAATAAGACCTTTTTGAAAATATATCATATTTAAAAGTTCTTATATTTGTGTTGATGAGATCATTTATTAATTATACGAAATAGTTTAGTGTGGAACTATGGATTGCTCTATTGTCTAGATTCTGAATATATTCGGGCAAGGCAACCTCAAGGGGCGAGCAAAACTAGCATGCTGCATTGATCTTACCATGGATCTCCTGACGAACTTTAAATTACCGAGCATCTCCAAGAGTTTGCTATTTTTTCCTTGGCAAATCTTGTGATCTTTGCCAACTCCTAAAATAATATGGAGCATTGTGAGGCTTGTATGCATCTCTTTGTTGCCTTTTACAAGCCACCGGTGAGGTTTGTATTCACCGTTGAGGAAGTTTGTGTGCATCAAGTTGGCATCATGAGGTTGACATAATGAGGTTTGTATGCATATTTTTTCCCTTGCAGGAAGCAGGTTTTATGCATTTTGGCTCGGCTCCACCCTCCACGCCAAGACAACAACGCCACTTCGCCGGAGTTCCTGCGCTCGGCCTTCGTGCCACTATTTTTCTATTGTGACGGGGAAGATTTTTATGCAGATTTATAGGCATGTTCTATGCATGGTTAAATTTCCACAACTAGGAATTTCCAAGCTTTGCGGGCCAAAGTTGGAACTAACACAACTAAGTTTTTTGGTTAGTAACCTATGAGCACTTTGACACATAAGGCATTAGATTTCAACACCTCCTTATACTCAAATTCAAAAGCAAAGAAATTTATGAAACAATGCTTCCAAATTGAGCCTTTTCGTAGTAGCTATGACATGTGATCCACAAAATAAGAAAAATTTAGAGTGAAAACATCATCACATACTATGAAATGCCAATCTAGAAAAACAGCCATACATATATAAAAAAAATTGAGCAACATACATATATGTAAATAGATGTCCAATAGCTAGCCTTACACAACACATGGTTCACACATTACATAACCCAAATGTCACACTAAGTCCGTAATATAGAGGTTCTCACATCATATAGATAAGAGCATGATAAAGATAAAACGCCATTGTGAAGTGGCAATAAATATTTCTCCCCCTTTGGAGTCAAGCACCAAGAAAAAGAGCTCGATCGGTTCGAAGAAACAAAGTCACTCGGCGTCGTCGGTAGTGTCATTGGCGGTACGCCGGTGACGTCCTCGTGGAAGGATGACTCTGTGTTACTCCTGGAGCAAAGTAGTGTAGAGCCATCTCAAGAATCCTCGGATTCCAAGGAGGCTGCGGCTGGTGAGAGGATCGCGCCAAAGGGGGGTCTGAGACAACACGTCACACCGGGATGGTGCGGCTGGTACGAGCCTGGCGCTGCTCAAACATGCGCGGGTAAAAGAAATGGGGAACAGGACACTGGGGTGACAACTCATGTGGTGGCGACAAAGGTGGCTGCAAGTTGGCTGCCTGTGCCAGCCTCTGCTGTCTAGTCTCAATCCGATGCATCCTCTCACGCACATACTGCTCATGCTCGCGTTGTGCCTTGATACTGTGCATGCACATCCCAAAGATAGAGTGAATGTGCTTCAGAACCATGGTACTAGAACAAGCTGGAGCTGCTGCACGAGAGGAAGAAGGGTGCAGCGAAGCAGAGGGCACAG
This sequence comes from Themeda triandra, assembly GCA_018135685.1. NCBI lineage: Eukaryota > Viridiplantae > Streptophyta > Magnoliopsida > Poales > Poaceae > Themeda > Themeda triandra. The sequence goes on from JAENPR010001009.1 coordinate 206,509, forward strand.
GAGAGCCAGAGGAAGAGGACCTCTGAGAGGGTAGGGCTGCAGCAGGACGCCGACCTCTCTTAGGGCCTTCCTCGTTAATAGCCACTGGACGATATGGCTCATGCTTGACTTCCTTAACAAAGCTCTTTTTGGTCACTACCTCAATCACTTTCATCAGATAAGGTGCATGAGAGCAAGAGCGCTTAGGGTCCCAAGATGTAGCCAAAATCTCACTCCACAGAAGGTGTGCCACACTAAACTCACTACCTCCGCCATCCTTGAGATGATACAAGAGAGAGCTCAAGGAGCTGCAAATGTTGGAAGCATTGCCCCCCTTAGGAATGATGGTGGATCGGGCGAGTAGAGTGATGTACTTGTAATAGTTGAGCAGGTTCTGAGTTGTGCCAATAGTATCAGCTGACTCACTGTACATGAACCTCAAATCCTTGGAAGTCAGGGAGAAGCGATCATGAATATGGAATTTGTCTAAGTCGCTAAGATCAAACCCAATAATCTTCGCAAACCTTGCAAGAGAGACTTCATATTGCTGTCCTTCGATCATGAAGTGTATCACAGGATGTCTGTCAGCTGTGGGCGACTCGTACCAAAGTGTTGCAAAGAATTGAGCTATAACTTCCTCACTCCAATCATAGCGAAACTCCATAATATCCTTAAGATTGTACTTCTCGATGGATGCAAGAGCTCTCTGGCAATCAGGATCAGGGATACCAGAGCAATGAGACCAATAAATCCATTTCTGATGCAACACACGGGTCTTCTTAGCATAATAGACAGAATTGTAAAAATCACACTGAAACAAGCTCTGAAATCTGTGATCCGAGTGACACTTTTCAAACTGAAAAGGATCTTCGCTGCGGAGAGACTTGACCATTGACTGATTATTATGCATATAGTCGACTCCTTTATGACCCAAGCTATAAGAATCTTCTTCCTTTATCACAGCAATACGGATAGAGAGCGGGTTAGGCATCACCTCAAACTCAAAACCCTCATTTGGCAAGTCAATATCAGAGGCTGTCAGAAGAGAAACTTTGGCACGGCGACCACCACTTTTCTTGTGAGGAAGCCTTTTGCTGCCACGGCGGGATGCAGCAGGCTCATCAATCCGGCTGCGAGCATTAGCACCACCGCGATGAGGGGCTGATTTCTTCCTTGGTGGGGCCTCCTCCGCCTCAGAGATGTCAGCGTCTGACTGCACATCGGGATCATCATGTCCCCCTAAATCCCTGACTGTAAGCTTCTCTGTCTTCTTGCCACTGCGCTTAACCCGAGCCATTGCTGTAACACAGACAGGATAAAAAGTTGACATGAGAAGCAGTGGTGGGACCCAGAAACATTATATAGGAGGGGGCCAATTTGATAATTCAAATCATATATGTACATAGGTCATGGAGAAATTAGTTTTAGTACTCAGTTCACAAGACACATAGGGCATATATGTACCATGCGATTTGCGGACCAGGAAAAATTAAATAGCCTGAAGACAACAAATTATTACTCGAGTCAGGTTAAAGAATTTGGTAGCTAAAAATAGAAGAATCAACAAGAACAACAAGAAAGCCAATGTTATTGTTCACATACGTATGCTGATGTGATGGCATAATAAAATTCCTACATTCGTACAAGAAAGCCAATGTTATTGTTCCTCTTCTCTAATACATACTGTATTAAATATTAGTCGACACGATCCCACGGTTGTGATCAGAACTCGAGTCATTTTGAGATAAAGCTATCTTCATGTATTGCTCAGAAAAGCGTGCCATGATAGTTGTTGAAGAAGGCCGCCTACCATGCATGCACAATGTACACAAGTTAGTGAAGTTTTGACAATTCGATGGTCGATCATTTAGTCAAAAAAATTGTTACTCGTGGTCGATACTAATTCCGTAATATATGTGGGCTGGTTGGTGGGTGGGCCTTTGTTAGTGCCTTGTCATCCTTCTTTTCTTCTTTTCCTACCTCTGTGCTGCGCTTTGGCATTTCTTCACATCATATGGCGTCGCCTTGCTCGCCTAGGCGGTGGAAGGGCTGGCTCGCCATGACTCGCCTTAGCGCCGTGAAAACATAGCTCACGTTACATACTTATAAAATTCAGAAGTTTATCTTTATCAGTTATAAATATACCCTAAATAAAAAATGTAAGATAGAAACACACATATCAAATTAAGTGTTAAATACAACAACAAAATTGTACTACTACTTGAAATGAGTTTATTACTAAGCATACTATATATACACATATATGCTTTCTTCTTTTTCTTCTTCATGCTAGGGCCACATAGCTAACAAGTAAAACAAACAAAAGGATATTTTTTGGTGTATAGGACACAAAATTTGAATTACTTTTGCTTATAGTTGTGGACACAACTTTTTGTTAACTCGTGCTCTTACAATGAAACTTTTGGTTGAAAACATAGCTTTATAGCCCCAAAAATTTCTGGACAACATAAAATAACCTAGATGATACGATGAAAGGTAAGGTACAACGGAAAAGAAGACCCATCGCACTGCAAGCAGCTCACACACTGGCCATAAGAGGCAAGGCCGCGAACATTTCTGTAGTAGCTACTACTCAAGGAAACTCCTTATTTCATTCCTAGGAAAGATCAGATTGACACATTATGCAGTCCTAGCAAGGCTTTTACTTAGCATACTACTCATCCCTAAACGAGAGAGCACATCACATTGAACATTTTCTGTGGTTAGAAAATATGGGGCCAGTTATTTTTCTTTTTAGTGCAGACAAGTTGCCATGGGTAGTGGCGGATCCAGGATTGCGGTTCATTCTGTGCTGGCAAACATGTGGCTTACGGATGATGGTTCAATTTCAGGGAAAGTAGAGTTTGAAATGTCTATTCAGGAAAAGATCCATAAGGAGACACCCCTCGCGCACCAATGGACCCGGGAATCCGGCTAGAAGCAGCGAGAAATCGAGAGATCCGAACGACGTACCTCCATGAGAAGAACGTGGGCGAAATCCACCAGGAACACGCGACGGAGGAGCTCCACGTGCGGCCACCAAGTTTCGGAGAGGTGTCCTCCACGCGCGCAGGGTTCGGTCCGAGGGGCTGGCGTGTGGCGGCGCGGAGGGCGGCGGCAGGAGGTGGGCGGCGTGGAGGCTGCGGCCGCCAGGAGGCGCCGTACGTCCTCGCGGAGGGCGGCCGGACGAGATGCGTCCTCGCCGCTGGATCCTTTGACGGGCGAAGGAGCGCCGGCGCGACGGATGGGGGGCTGCGCCGGAGCGGCGCGCCTGTCTGCGGCGGCAGACGGGAGGCGAGGGACGCCGGGTCGGGTGCCATTTTCTTCTTGAATCGAGTGAGCTAGGCTTGGTAGGAGTAAACAGAATTAGAGTTAGGCGTAGAGAGAGAGAGAGAGTCGGGGCAAATAAAATTTGAAGGAGTTTGCATAAATGTTTTTTGGATGGGTTCGCATGCTTATTGCTGTAGTTATATGTGCTTTTTATGTACATGGTTGGCCTCTTATCTTCTTTTGGTCCAAATCATTTGCGGATCGTGATTCCGGTAGCAGGAGCAAGCACTACTCGTTGTATGTGATCAACTTTGAGAAGGGTAGGGGTCTATCCTTGACCCTAACCCATGGGATTTGCTTGGTGACAAAGATGGGTAAAAGCATACCCACAAACAACATATTACTATTGGCGGCAAAAAGGCACGGTGGTGTCAACATATGATGGAGAGGCTCGGTGACACAATTCAAACGATGAGGAATTAAATCTATCAGAAAGTTTGGCCATTACGCATTTGATGTCATCGGGGGCTTGTCCAAAGATGGGGCACGGATCAAACAACTGTGGACTGTATGTTATGAAGCACATGCGGTTATATGATGTGGACATGGGCGGACTTGCATATGAATGCATATTTTTCTCTTATATGTCACCCTGAAATGTCAAATTTACCCACCAAATATAGAGGAATTAAATGCTTTGCTGTTGTATAAAATTTTGATGGCCACATGCAACTAAGAAATAAACCTACATACATCATAATGTATTATTAAATGACCAAACAAATTACTTTCACCACAAAATGGACTGTTGGGATAGAGAATGTTTTTTATTAAATGGTCTCGTCAATGATTCTTATGCATGACTAAACACACTTTCATTCATGGTATTGATATCAAATTCATGCAGTCTTTACTTACATTATTTTTTTCTCAATCAACCTTTGTTTAAATATCCACATCACATACATACCAACATAACTAGCTGCAAACTATACATTGGATGGTTCTCAAAATCCTATTTGCGCTTTTCTTCTGGGAAACGTATGCATAAAAAGTGGCAAATCAACATTTTTAGATCGAGGTGGCCCCTTTAGGTATTTTATACACATGCCTTAATCCCAAACAGAGTCTTATGCACTAGGTCACAAATGAAATTCCCCATTATATTTTCTGTCAACTTTTTGTTGTGTTAATTAAGGGTGGTATCACTTTTATTTACAGGGACCGTCCAACTTGCTACGAGGAGATGTGCTGCAATACATACTTTTTCATCAGGCCAAAGAAATCAAGATACTCCCTCCTAAAATTGACCACTTTCGCCCTCATTCAATGTTAGGATAGTCTTTTTGTGTGCCTCCTGGCCCCCTATGTAGATGTATATATGGAACACCTCGTTTTGGTCGCCCTTTTTGGGGAGATATGTGCAATTGACATGTCCTCTCGGAGTGCTATGTTTTGTTTTCGTGGCCTTCTAGATATGTTTTGAATACTTGTAGTAATGTGTAAATGGTTACAAACCTCATTCTGCTACTAATGGTGAATGTTGGTGTACAGTTAGTAGGGAACATTTGCTTCACCAGTTTTGCATTTGACTCCTTATTTTATGCATTTTTCCTATTTATTGTATGCACTGTAACATGGTTTCTGGCACATCATTCGGGGGTGAACATATTTTCTCTTGGAACGGCTGTTATAGTAGTTTTAATTGCTTTTTGCCACCGAGGTCTGAGCAATTTGTTACAAAACAAACCAAGGCAAACATCAATACAAATATGTTATAACTCAGCCTAGTGGCGTGAAATCTAGTGAACACTTGGCCAGATTTAATACCTTGAACTTGGAACCATGTATTTCGTTCAGTTCAATATTGAGGAAGATTTATGATAACTACAGAAGGATTTACGCATCACTGAGATAGATTTAGAAGCGATGCTTCGGGCGTCTATTACCTTTTGGTTTCAAAGCTATATGTCTGTATGTACAAATAGAAATGCAGTTTAAACACCATGGGACAAATTTGTATGAATATACACCCTTCACAAATTTCCGCCGAACAACACAATAATTGATGTTATGCATTGACATAAGTAACGTAAACAAGAAAGGCTATGAGTTTTGGCAATAGCATTGTCACAAAATTAACGTGATAGATACAAATGTCCCAATTTTTCATTTTTTTAATATGTCCAACGAGACGTGCATAGGGTCCAACATGTATGAATGTGTTCTCAATGTAAGGATCCACCCAAAAAACATGTTTAGGAGTACATCATGGTCCAAATAATAGTGAGAATCATGTAGCTATAGCCATGGCCAAAACCTATGGAATTGACCAAGTGGTCTTGTTTCTTCGCTCCTCGTGTTCTCCTTCTCATCCTGGGAGTAGGGGAAGGATCTACTTCCCGAGAATGATCCCCATTTAGACGTCGGCCTTGATCACCATCCTCATCATCGAAGAGCACTAGATGCCTTATTTTTTGTAGCTCATATCATTTATCTCAAAAATCGGGATTGGTAACCTCGATTTTTGAACCTTGTGGACGACCTGCTTGACCGTGGTTCCAAGAGTGGCTTCAGTCGCTTGCGGTTACTTTCATCCGAGGAGTTCACACTAACATAGGAGCTACATTATGTATGCCAGGACTCATTCCAAGGGTTCCTATGCAGAAATAACTTAGCTTGCAAAAAGTTTTGTTCTAAAAAAAAGCTTACAAAAATTTTGGTATGTTGTTGTGTAGTGGTATATGATCTTAGAGATTTATACCTATTGATACGCACATGTATACATAGTGGCATGGAATTTTACACATTATGACGAATTTCTATAAGCATTGTTGGAGTCGTGCATAGGGATCCTTACCACTGTTGTACCCATCTCCAACGCCACATGTCTTGCACTTTCGTGTTGCTTTCTTCGCACCTTTGCTCCCTAGCTTTATAGCCCTTTCAGCACCATCCATTGTCCTCTCCTTCGGTTTTGATTTGTCCGAACATTCCAAGCTGATGTTGCACCCAACATCAATTGAGTGAATAGTGGATAAGCTTCACCGTCATTAAATCAAGTATAAAATATCAAGCAAGGTTACTTACAAGATAGTGCGGCCCAAAATACTTCCCATACCTTACTTTCTTAGTCGGTAAATTGTTGACTCCCTTCGACATTCTAGTGAGGACACAAGCAACGCAAACAGGTTGTGCAACCGGCATATAAACACAAAACTACACCATTTTAGAGATCTACGAACACTTGTTAATTTTCATAAAAAGCATTGGATAATTTTCACGGATTCACTATAATTTATGTATCATACCTAGGTAGAGGAGAATATGTGTCCCCCTATAACGGTGCATAAATATGTATACATTTGCAACCCGATCGCCATCACTAGATGTCAACATGCATACAAAGTGATACCTGTAATGTGATAGTACTTTAGAACATTGTTGTCGGTGTCTCCCTCATCATCGCCGGAGGAGGTTGTTTAATAATAAACATCAATTCTGAACCAAAAAACAAAATTATAGGACTTCATATATCCAAGTACCGATTGATGCTCAATAAGCTCGTCGTGTGTGTGTGCCAGCCGATTCATGATGGTCCTATGAATTAATAGCTATGCGGGGAAGGCATTAATGTGCAGCACAAAAAACCACATCGGGATCCGGCACACATGTATCAGGTACATAAAAAACTGCGTGGCAAGGTAGCTTTTGCACGTTACCTGCCGATTGATGTCCGAAGTGCTCGCCATTAGTTTGCCCTCTGGGGGTTGTCAACATCCTATGATTTCAAAGGTAAAAATTCGAATGATAATGTCAACATCCTATGATGTCTCTTCATAAAAATGTAGCTACTTAGAGGGATGATAGGTGGCCAGAGTCCTTACCTCCTCCTCGTGGCTAATATCTATATCCCCATTAGCAATATCCAGCGGCAAACGTGAAAACCATAAACAATTGATCAAGGCCGTCCATGCTTTTTTCTAATGCATGCATCAACAGAGTTGCAGCCCTAACAAGCTCCATTGCCTTGCTAAGCACTAAGTTGTGCCTTTCCATCTTAGTTTCACCATCGTCTCCCTTCAACTTTCGCTCACATTGGTTAAATGGTAGATCTTAATGAGCATTATTCGGTAGTACTGTTACCAAAACAAATTTGCTCGGTATCTTTTCAATTGTACATGGATGAATGCCCTAAGACAGAACGAGACGGAAAAAGGCCTATTTTTCAATGTGAAGAAATGAGCACATGCCAAAATTCAGAACATGCTAAGGAATTAGGGTTGTAACGAGGATCATACTAGTGTGTTCGAGCACTCGCACTTTGAATCAAGTTCGTTACTTTGGTCAACGAGTCACATGGAACTCATGTTTCCCCACACCTAGCTTGTTTGATTCGTTAGTATGTTGTGACATGACCATGAATTGGGTCCACCATGAGAATGCGGAATTATGAGTTATGCACTACCTAATTTCGGTGCCTCTCGAAAGTTGTTGAAGACAACCCTTGTGTAGGCTCTAGTCGGTACAAAAACAATGCATATAAATTTACATAGTATTAGCATAAACATTAATATACAATACATAAAAACTAGCAATATGGTCAAAGAAGGTGGGAAGGTGCAAAAGCATACCGTGCATCCATCATTTGTTTTGCAAGCGTGTGCAATGGTGTGTTTTCATCTACACACTAGGGTTCGAAGGATTTGGGATTTGGCGTCTCGACCTTAAGTGCTCGGTCACGGGTATTTTGGATCGTGACTCGAGGTGCGAGTACGAGGTATGTACGGTGCATGGGGACGTGGATATGCCCTAACTACCGAACAGGAAAAGAGAGTTGTTTGGTCGCGTATGCATATTGGGCTTAATCGTGATGCTAATAAGATTAGGAGGCTAAAAGTTTCGGGGAATATGGGTAAATTGTTAGGATGGCATCAGATCTAGTTCAGGGTGGATATCCGCGGGTTTCCGTCCTCGGGTTTGGGTTTGGGGATGTTTATTCACCATGGTTTTGGGTTCGGGTACCCGAAACATATCGGGTTTGGTTTTTCACCCATGTGTATATATACATTTTGAATATGCATATATATACGGTGAATATGTGTACACACATGCGAAAATATATGAATATGTGTATATATACATGTGAATATGTGTACATATATTTGCGGGTTTCGGATATCCATTTGGGTTTCACATATCCACGGGTTTGGTTTTGATGATGAATTTCCACCTGAAATAGTTTTGGTTTCGGGTTTGGGTTTCCAGTTTTGTGTGCACAGCAGACTTGACCCGATCCAAACCCGACCCGTGGAGTGGATTGAGTTCGGGGTGGATATCCGCGGGTTTGGGTCCTGCGGGTTCGGGTTTGAGGATGATGTTTCACCCACGGTTTTCGAGGTACAAAAAGTACCCAAAACACATCGGGTTAGGTATTGGGTTTGGTTTTTCACTAGTGGATATCAATGAATATCCAAAAATATGTGTATATAATAGTGAATATGTGTATACACTTGTGAATGTGCGAATATGTATAAACATGTGAATATGTGTATATATAAATCTGAACATGTGTATATATAGTTATATACATGTGAATATGCGCAGTGGAATGGGGCTTTTTAGCAGCGGCACCCAATTTTTATACACGCGGATGCAAACCATCAGCGCTAGGGAAAAAGCGGGTCCCACCGTCGCCGTAAATATTGTTACACAATCGGGTGGTCCTGAAAAAACCGCATGTATAGTTGTGTGATTTATAGAATCGGGTTTTGTTAGGTAACCGATAAAGGCAGAAACTTGCTTTCTACAAGCCGAAGTTTTTATTATCTACACCGATTGTAGAAATTGTACATTTATACCGACGGTTTTAAGAATAACCGCCTGTATAAATTTGTTTCCACCGTGGTTTCGATGCGAGCCGCTGGTAAATCGTCCGACCTTAATTATTGCTACCTGCGCGCGACGACGACCAACACCTACGCGCCAAGCCGCCAACGTCGACCAAGCCATATCGGTTCACACCTACGCGCGAACCAGCTAGCACGCCTTCGGTTATTTGCGGTGGCTAGCTGTGCTCCATAGAATTTTTGCTCTAATTCATCAGCATTCTCGCGATAGAAACGAGCCACCTCCATGGCGACTAATTGGATCTACCTCCAAAACACCAAAAAATCGGGGGTGATGAAGATTCGGCGGTTGGAGCAATAGATCGACCTAGCTAAAAAGCTTTTGGCGCCGCTAGAAAGAGAGTTTTTCGTCTTGCCAAGGTACGAGATTCAATCACACCATGCATTCAGTTCGTCTAGCTAGCTCATCTATTTCATGGCAAGTTCAATCACCATTGTGTTGATCCTTCTATTTGCATTTACAAATAAGTGGGCTATCAATCCATTTCTACTGCGATACCGCAACACATTTCATATAAAAGGTATTACTTATGATTGATTTAGATTCCAAATAGCTAGGTTGCGTATATAAGTCATATACCTTGCATTGGCTCTATTTTTAGAAGAATGTAGGTTATGGATTCGGGAATTCATATTTATGTTGGCAAAAGCCATTTATAAATTGAGTCCCAATCAATTTTCATTGACCTAAATGTTTGTGTTTGCATTTGAACCTTTTACTTTGAAGAATGCAAGTGCATTTTACTTTGAAGAATGCGGTGGGTTCATATGAATTCAGAATTTGTATTTTTGTGTGTTGGCAAAATCCGTATTAAAAATTGGGTCCCTTCGGTTTTCATTGAGCTTTCGTGTTTGCAAATGCATTTTTTCTACTTTGCAAGTTGCAATCGGGGCTTCTCAGCCGTGTATGCTTGACAATAGGGACCATATGCATTGCCCTTTTTGTTCATACATATGAATAATGGGTCCCCTATATATTTACAAGATAGTATGCCACTTTTTTGCATGTTAGTTATATATATAAAAGCTTTAGATCTCACCGGCCATATATATAAAAAGCTTCTCACCATATATATAGGTTTCAAGCTAGCTAGATATATAAGCTATTTAGTGTGTGTGTGTGTGTGTGTATTGTGACATGCATGGTTTGTGTAGATTTGTTATCTAGATGACAAAATTATTTTTCATCTAGATATTGTTGTATCCAGTAAACTAGATGGTTTGAAATTTAAAATTGTTGGAAGTTTATTAAAATATTTATAGTAATTTATATTTAATTTTGAATGGATACAATTACACCATTATCCTTTTTGAACGGTGAAGATGGAACGGTTATGGATGTACAATTTGTCAAGATTAGATAAGTCATACCAATTGGAGGTTAGTAGGTTCATTGATGAAGCTAAGAGTCATCTTGCGAGAGAGAAGGCAAAGTACATATGTTGTCAAGGTGCGCCCATTGCATAAAACCTTGTTGTATTTGAGGTTCGAACACGAAGAAAAATCAGTTCTCATTTGGTTTGTCGGCGAGGATTCATGAGAGATTACTTGGTTTGGACAAAGCATGGAGAGGGTAGTTCCACCGGCTTGTAGAGACCCGGTGCAGGAGACACGACAACATAGCCCTCATATTGATCAAGATATGCTGGGATGACAAGGATGATGAAGTCGTCGTGGGCGTCCAACATGTGGATGACGACATTGGAGTTCGTGCTGATGACGAGCATCAAGCAGATTTCTTCGGAGGTATTGATGCATCGTCATTCCCATCCATCTTTGTTCTTGAAAAGGGTATGAGGAAATGAAGAAGGCTGCAAAAAGAGCATTTGTATGATGAGTCCAAAGGTTGTAATCATGAATTCACCACACTCGATCCGTCCTTTCCGCTTTGGTGATAAAAGCTCGATATGGCTTGTCTGATGTCACCAATGAGATTCTAGATGTCCTTGGAAGACCGTTTCCAAAGGGGAACAAAGTGCCTCGCTAACACATACTATGCAAAGAAGCTAATTAGTCTAATCGACTATGAGGGTCGAAGGATCGACGTGTGTAGGAATCATTGTATCCTATACCAAGATGATGAGTATAAAGACTTGGATAGCTGTCCAAATTGTGGTGCTAGTAGGTACAAGACAAAGAAAGACTACCGGGAGGAAGAGAATGGAGCTTTAAATTGTTTTTCGAAGAAGCCGAAAGAAGAAACAAAAGAAGACCCAAAGAAGACCCAAAAGAGTTCAAAAACAAGTGGTTCTAAAGAAGTATAAGACTATTATGCAAAGAGAAAGGTGCATGGCTAGTGATGTGGTACCTCTACTCGTGGTTGATCGGTTGAGGTGTTTGCCCGAGACCCTAATGATTCCAAACTTATGACCGGTACTTCCTAGTGAGCGCAAAAAAGATGGAAAACTCCGGCACCCATCCGATGCCAAGCAATGGAAGAAATTTAATGACAACCACCCGAATTTGCTAAGGATCTAAGGAATGTAAGGTTTGCACTAAGTGCGACGAATGAATCCGTTTGCCGAGAGGAATAGCAAGCGGCACATGACGAGTGATCCTGACCATCTACAACCTTCCTCCATGGTTGTACCGGAGCGAAAGTACCTCTTGCTAACCATTCTTATTGCTTTGGACCTAAACAACCCGTGATTGATTTGGATGTGTTTTTAGAGCCCCGATGAAAGAGATGCAAGAGCTATGGGACAAGGGTGTGGCCATGTGGGATGAGTATCTCAAGAAGGATTTCACACTAAAAGCAATGATTTTTGTTACCATCAATGATTATTGACTCTCTTTGCATTATCTGGCCGGTTCAAAGGAAAGTCGGGTTGTGTAATGTGTCTAGATGAAACCTCACACTTGTCCTTCTTGCTTCTAGCAAGCTAGTGTACATGAGGAGCGGCGCTTCTTACCAAGAACACACAAGTATCGAAAAAGCCGAATATGATCGGTACTTTGACAAAACAAACGGGAATCTTGCTCCATCGGGTAAAGTGCGGGTAAAGAGAGTGTTCTTAATAGTCAAAATATCAAATTTACTTTTGGGAAGAAGACCAAAGATGGAATGAGAAAGGTTGTGGAAAACTAGCGGCAGAGGGAGATACATTCGAGAAGATGTCCATTTTTTTTAAGTATTTGCCATACTGGAAGAACTAGACATACGACACGCAATCGATGGTATGCACGTCCTAAGAATGTCTTCGATAGCCTAATTGGGACCTTGCTCAACATACCGAGGCAAGACAAAGGATGGACTCAATTCACGTTTGGACTTGGTCAACTTAGGCATCGGACTGTGAACTTCACCCAAAACAAGAACAAGGAAAGCCCGCGAAGCTTCCCGGACAGCAAGCTACAACCTCACCCGCGAGATGAGATACATGCAATTTGTGTGTGGCTTAAGACTTGAAAGTTCCATGCGGATTACGCTCAAACATCGGGAGCCTTGTGTCAATGAAAGACCTTAAACTCACCAACTATAACTCCCATGATTGCCATGTCATGCTAACTACTCTCTCCTATTGCAATGGAGAGCTATAAAGCCTGGTGTTTCTAAAGATGGCAATCACACGACTGTGCTACTTCTTCAACGGATCACACGAAGGTAATTGACCTGCTTGATTGAGTCTCTACGAGTATTCGTCGCGGAGACAATGTCACGGTTAAGGGGATGTGTTTCCTCCATGGATTCTTTGATATGATGGTACACCTCATTATTCACTTGGTTGATCAAGTAGAGGCATTAGGTCCCATGTATCCGCATGAAATGTGGGCTTATGAGCGTTTCATGTCGATTCTAAACGGCTACATGTCAAATCATGCTCACCTTTGAGGGGTCCATGATAGGCGTACACCGAAGGGCGGTTGAATCGGGAGGTCCATTACGCAATAAATGCCTACAAGACCGGTGCAATTGGTTTGCCTAAAATCCCGGGCATGAGGGTATGTTGTATGGAAAGGGCGTATGGGTAAAAAGTCATTCATGCCAATGGGATTACAACACAGCCCTAGAGGCACATCATAGTGCCCTACATCGATCTCGTTAATGGAGCCATTTATCCAACAACACATGAGTGAGCTTCGTGAACAAAACAATGGAGCCACGAAGATTGGGTCATGGAGAAGCACAAGCTTGAGTTCGGCATGGCTAAGGGATCAGGACATTCCATATGGGGAATCAATGAATGAGAAAACTATCAAGATCTTTGGCATCCGGACCCCATCACGCCGGATCACTACGTGGCAAGTCTATGACATTAATGGCTTCACGTTTCATGTCAAATCCAAGGACCCAAAAGAGTCTATCACAAAAATAGGGGATTCGTTGTGATGCCCTCGATGAAAAAGGGAAATATAATACATATTTTGGGTTTGTTGAGGAAATATGGGAGCTACACTACGGTGTCAATTTTGATGTTCCGCTTTCGATGCCGATTGGATAGACCACAAACAAGGTTTCGAAGTGTAGACAACTATGGCACGAGAATTGTTGACCTGGATAAGAGGGTCACAAGGATGACCCATGGTGCCTTGGTAACCGTGTTGCACGGGTGTTATGCGAGAGGACATAAGCCCCGAGCAAAAAGGAAAGGAAGTCGAAACATATAGCTATGGAAACAACAAGTTATAGGAGTTGATGGTGCTCAGGACTTTATTAACTACGGTGAAATGCCTCTTTTTATAAACCTACCAAAGAAGATACAAAAGCTAAGAGTTAACTGTTCCATTTCCACGATGCATTGCCCTATCGCCGCGACCGATGGACAAGATAGAACAGTGAAATAACTGCGGTGCATATGGATGGTTCATCATGATAATCATGGAAATCGGAAGTCGGAAGAATCTCGGTGCTACAAAAGTGAAGAAGCAAAAGGGGAGAACTTGAGTTATTATATGGAAAGTTGTGCAATGATATTCAATTTGACCTTGTAATAAATGGTATTGTAAGTTTAATTTGAACAGCTTGTTATGGTTTCATGGTGGTCTTAATTAAGAAAAATGTAATAATGACTTGATTTGTTGTGCATTTCACTTCAAGTCCTTTTCTTTTCTTTTCAACACAACCAAAGCGGTGTTACAACCATGGATTGCTTGTGTGGGAATATTTTTGTTATCTTCAAGTTAAATTTAATTAGCTCCATCCAAAATTCCCTCACCTCTTTCAAGTTAAATTTAGTCTATCCAAAATTCCTCACCTTCTTTTGCATTTCATTAGTAGTAGCGGATGCTCTCCACATTAAATACATGTACACATACGGGACTGTCTGCGAGAACCATGCGGCCAGGAATCAAAAAAGAACCATGCGGCCCACGCCGTCGAACAGCGTCGGTGCTACCGTACAAGCCGGTACTACCAATGCTTAGAGCATGTCGGCACTACCAGTTAACACCGTACTACCAATGCGCAAGCATGTCGCACCACCCGGTTTACACCCGTACTACCAACGATCATGCATAATCTTTGGTACTACCGCCCGAGTTGGCACAACCACGGAGAGAAAGGTTAGTCCTATTTCTAAGTGCTTGTGGTGATCGTGTCTCCCTAAATGAGTGAACATGTAAATAAATATGAGTGATGAATTATGCATGATATATTCAAAAACAAATAAAAGAATGTATGGCCATGATCAAAAATCTAGAAAGTTGGCAACATATTGCCATACGAAAATAAACCATCATGACAAGTTGAGAAAATCCACGTAGCCAATAAGATAACTGAAAAGAATAAACTTGTCCTACATCCATCCATCAAACACATATATGTTCATCACATAGATAACTAGATAAGCATAAACACATCCTACATCCACACACATATATGTCCATCACATAGTGTGCCACCACAGAGACAAAGCTCAACGTGAGCACCCCATGCTAGGATGAAAGGTCTTGACACCACAAAGGTGCAACTAAGAAGGATACATAGAAACAAAAGACCAACTAATTACAAGGCATGATTTTAGCCTAACACTCTCCATTTAGCATCAAGTGCCAAAAAGGGTAGCTAGGGCCTGCATGAGAGAACAATCTAAGACTCGAAGAGGTCGTTGGTGGCATCATCGCCGACTCCTTCATCGCATCTTCTTCGTCGTCATCCCCGAAACTTCGTCCTCGGTAGTGTCATCATCGTTATCGGCATCAAAGCGGAACGGTGGTTGCCGCTTACCATGAGGATCCGATCGAAGGACCGGACTCGTCCACGGGAGCTCGAGTAGCCCTAGCAAGAAGATACGTTCCTCGCCATAAAGCACAAAAGGGATCACGGAACTCACGAAGAGGAGAAGGAGGACCAATTAGTAACTTCTGCTCAATCCTTTGGAGACGCTGATCATCACGCTTCATCTTGTAGCAAATGGCCTCAAACATCATCTTGATGGCAAACTGGATGCTGCCATCCTCTCGATGTCGATGAGGAGAAAAGGTCAGCGGGGAGTGGAGGACGGAGCTAAAAATGACGGGTTTGCTAAAAGAAACATGTCCGAGTGGGAGGCGACGGAGACAGACTGCGCGTCGTAGAAGCATTTTTCATCATTCTCGACTACTAGAGAGTAACAGTGGCGGCTTCGGTGGCTTATGTTTGGTATCCTGGGAAACTCAATCCCGTTACTTGCTCAATGATATGCATTATGTATGGAGCATAAGGAAGGTTCTTGTGAGGATCTTGCACAGCTTGGAAAATCTTGCACCATAGATATTTACCCACTCGAGAGAAAGGAACTAAGGTGTCACCAAACTTGTTAAGAACATTGGGAGTTTCGGCCAATAAAGTAGTGGATTCACCAATCTTGGGATAAAGAGTAGCCCGAAAAATATTGTTAAGCATATAGTAATAGGGCCTGATAAGTAGTTGTCCCGTCAGCAACCTTGTCGGGGAGGTACATAGCCAGACTGCCTCCAAAGTCGAGGCCTCTCGGAATTCTAGAGATAGAAGGAGCATCTCTATCCTTATCGTCAAACCAAGAAGCCATGAAAAAGTGGCAAAATCAACCCCGTAGTGCGTGCCTTCAGTCATCCAATGAAGAACCTTATTGGGAGCATCCATCCGGTAAGTAGCATAGAACTGCGAATGATTTCGAGTGTTCCATCTCTTCTTAAATCCAAGCAAGTTAATGATTTTGGCACACTCAAGATCCTGAACAAGCGCTTACTTCGGATGTTCATGACATTTAAGGTATCCAATATCAATGTGCGCATTGGAGAGATTGGTGGGCTCTCCTTGTTCTTTTGCCGAGATGATATAATAGTAGTAGTCAAATTGAAGTTGGTTCCAAAAACGATATTCCAAAGTAGGTTGCTTCTTCCATATGTAGGGATTTTCATGTAAGACGCTTCTTTCTCATTTCAAAGATTTGGAACTTGTAGTTGACAGGAAGACATGGAGTGAACATACCACCAACAAGGCTAGGTCAGAGACACAAGGCATCCTCAAATTGCTTGAATGACGACAAGAAAAATCATTGGGGCTAGCGAATTGACGATAAGGAAAAAACCTTGGGAGCAATGGCTTGGCCCTCCATGTTGAGCTCATGGCTCTTCATCTGCCAAAATAGGCACACAGTTTCGAAAGACCTTCAATATACTCAAATCGGCGTGCAACAACTAGAGGACGAGAACCAATGTCATTGCCATTGTCACATTGCCTTTAGCCGTACCACAACCATTTACGCCTTTGTCACCGCTCTTTAGCTGCACCACAACCAATATCTTTACTTTATCTGTGCCTTTAGCTGCACCATGACCATCTTCACGCCTTTGCCACCGCCTTTAGCTGCACCACAACCTTTAGAAACTGCAGCCACCAGCCACGACTTGTCGTCGCGGAGTTGCCCATAGCACGTCCCGTTGCATGGGGCCTAGCGAGGCCCGGCCAGGCGGTTCTTCCTCTTGCCACAACCAGGGTAAAATGCACATTGAACATGCCTGGGACGTTTCCACTGCGGTGACATCTCGAACCACTACCACTGTTGCTTATCTGTCTCATCGCCCGCGGATAACATATTGACCGAAAAAAAAACAAGATATAAACGGGAGTTAGGGTTTAGATAACAAGCGAGAATGGGAAGATTATTCCAAGGAGGTAATACCACATCACATAAAGTGGCCGGTTGCAACATTTACGATATCGAAGTTGTTCTTTTGATTGCCTATGGTTGATTTCTATTTTCTACCGAAGAAGTTCTTTGGAATCAAGGTTCAAATCGGTCTAAGGGACTCATGAGCTCAGCCTGAATACAAAGTATACACAAGGGACTCATGATCGAGTCCAAGCCCCGAATACACGTGTACACAAGAGATCGGGTTACTTTCTTACAATCGGCCAATAGAGATTATAAGGAGATGACTTCTTTATTTATCAACTAGGATAAAATAAGGATGCTGACTACCCAGTTCATTTCCTACATGTAATTTTCTTAGATTCACACCACTTATTTCTATAGTTTGACATGCTAGAGAAAGATTAAGTCGATCGATAACTAATTGTGTGCTATTCACCAAGATAAGGCAATGTAAGCATGACGGAGGAAGATAAACATTGACAATCCTTCAAATAAGAATGATTCACGGGTGGTTCACATGTGCATGGTGAACACCCTATCGGTATCCTTATACGGCTACGGCTCCACGTTGTCTCCAATATCACAACTTGGATCGATTTGGACACCAGCGGTGGGTGCATATAAGTTCACCAAACCGAGGAAGACCCAACCCGCAATTTTGGGTCCGGTGGTGCAAGGGAAGTGGCGGAAACGACCGTTCCAGTTGCAAGATTTTTTAGTATATATACCTCCTTCATATCGGTATCTACTTAACAAATAAGTGTTTTGATAATGCAATCTTAGATTCTATTAGCATCCATTTTACGGTTCTTTCGGTTCTATCTAATGAGAAATTGGTAGTGATGCCGTTGCATGCCCGCTATTGACACAAGTTCTTCAAACAAGTTGCCGACGTGAAAAAGGTCATAGAGAGTATGCAAGAGCAAGCTTCCTATCCCACACCAACAAGTGCTTATTCACCGGGGAAGGTGCTCAAGGATGACACAACATTGGAGGAAAACCAAGTGATTGAGAATAATTTTCTTGTTATAATGCTTTCAGGGCATGTAGGCTACGTGTTTGTTATTACGGATTGACACATGGGTTATGTGAATTTGGAATGTCTACAATTGTATCGAAAAGTTCTATATCTTATCACGGTACAATTGTAACCTTTTCCGCGAACAAGGGATCATCAAGTGCGGCTAAGGCTAGACGTGGACCTAGTCGGGTGAGACATTAGAATATTTTGTTTGTTTTTTGATCTGGATCTTTTCACATTTTGTTATTTTTCTTTCAAGATTTAACTTTTTCTTTGACCCAATGAATGTATAAGGAACTCTAGTCAAAATTAGTTTTTTTTTTATTTATTTATTTATTGCAAGGTACCATTTCTATATATTGTCACTCTAGATAAAGCCATGAGCTATGACACTATTATAGTCTTTTAACTATTTGATATATTATATATGCACAAATCAAAGCATATGTGAGGTCTCGTTGAACAACTCGGCTTCTTCTAGTTAATATGCGGTTGCTATTTTATTCTACCAAAGGTCACTAGAGCTAAAAAAGGCCTTAGTTCTAAGCCAACCAAAGTGGTTCAACTACAGTAGAAAAGTTCTGAACTTGCAATTCTCTGTGTTTTTGCCATCTGTTGATTTTTTTTTCATCCTCAATGGATCTTTTCTTGTTATGATGCTTTTAAAGAAAGCTAAAAACATAAACCAACAAGCAAAAACAAAACGAGGACAAAAAGAACAAGAGACATAACGATAATATGCAAATACATATGCTCTATGTGCACCGTAACATATTTACATTTGAGATATAGACATTAACTTAACCTAATTTTGGGGCACCCCCTACTCGATGTGTGGCCTCGCCGCTCCATCTCAAACGTTAGCGGCCCCCGCACCGGGGCGCTATGTGAGCTTTGCATTTATTTTTATGTAAAAGCTTGATTTTTGTTAGGATTGATAGTATGGAGCCTTTTTGGTTGGTTCTAGGGCAATAACAACATTTGCAATTACCGATTTTATTGTCTCTGTGGCTATGTTTGTATTCAATTATAACAAAACAAAACAAAATGTTGTGCATAGTAGTGCGTCTTTGAACCTTTGACCGTAGTTGACAATTTGTGAGATTTGCGGCCACTGATCAAAAACTCGGCTGTCGCACAAGCACAAGAGAAAGGAAGAAGTAGAAGAAGATACCGCTGGGGCCCCCATGGCTCGGGGGCCGGGCGCGCCCGCCCCCGCTCGCCCCCTGTGGCCGGGGCCGGCGCTCGCCCGGGGTTGAGGGCGGCGGTTGCGGACCCGGGAACAGCCGAGGCTAGTGGCGAGGTGGAAGAGTGCGGGAAGGGGCAGCACCGCCGAAGAGGCGCTCGTGGGAGGCACTCGGCCGCGGCGGACAGGGCGGGCGCGCGGCGGCTAGGGCGAGGCACGCGATGCGAGGGTCTGCGGCGGTGGGGTGGGGTTTGAGGAGTAGTGTAAAGACCAAAATAGCCCCGCGCTGTCCGGGCCCCACTCAGTATGCGGCTTCCGGCTCAATACGCTGTCCGGCCGCCCGTCCACTCACTCCCCTTCCACTCCTCACTCCCTCTTCCACGGCCGCTGCGCCGTTTCTCTTCTTCCTCATCACTGGGCGACTTCCTCTCTCCCTTGCTCGACCCTTCCCCGCCCATGGCTCACGGGGGATGGGGCATCTCGGCCGAGGAGCATGGCGTCATGGTCCATCGAGGACGACTTCTCAAGCGCGAGACAGTGGGGCTCCCACCGATTGTACGCCCGCTTTGCAACGGGGAGAAGACAATCGAGCTCATAGTCAGACAACGGAGAAGGGGAACCGGGGGCGTGTTCTTCAAATGTCCAAGAAAATGCAGGTGTAAGTGCTATGTGCTTTTGCCCTCAATTTTTCTTGGTTTTCGGATGTTGTTGAACAACGTACCCTAACCGTGGATCCGTCGGCGAGATGCCAGTAGATGTACCTTCTATGAATTCCTTGCAAGACATACTTGAAGAAGCTTCGGTGAAGCTCAAGTATGTTTCCATCGATTAGGCTTGAAGGATGGGTGGAGAAGAAGCGATTGGCTTGGTGAAGGAGAAGCAGTCACGACCGTCATTTCCAAGGCTTGGAAGGGCATTGAGAACAAGCTGGATGACCGATCTCTATGTTCAAGATGTTGATTGCGGTCTTGTGCTTTAGCTCGTTGTAGGCCTAATCTATGTGCTCAAGTGAACTGATGTGTTCGGAGCAAATGTGGCGCCCGCATGTAACTGGTTGTGTGTGGTATGTGAACCGGATGCTATGTGAGCTTGATATGCTAAGTGAATGAATGCTGGGTATTTTGCTATCCAATTGTGTGGTTTGTGCTATGTGCTTGCCCAAAAAAACACATGGCCTTTGATATAAATAACCACCAGAACCATCAATAAGCATCACAAATAGACATGATAAACAAATAGACAATGTTTCAACATAAATCACAAACAGATAGCATTCATCACAAACATAGCATTCGGTTGAGCAAGTCATCACACAAATAAAATGTGAATATGTGATGCTTATGACAATGTATATATCACAAGAAAGAACATGAATGGTTATATAAGAAACAAGCATGATATAACCATTCTAAAGCACATATTATCATAATCATCGTCAATAACCCACAATAAGCTAAACATGATAAGATAAACATTAAGCATAAATGTTTTAACCTAGCATCCATCACACACAATAGTTCCCTTGTAAAAAAATAAAAATAAAAAACTTGCATGATGCATTTTATTACGTTGTGTTCATTATTGTAATGATGATAAAAATTGATTTGGAACCATACAAGAGTTATTACATGACAAGAAAACAAAAATATGGACGAAAAATATTACACACATCCTCAACAAAGTACATACGAGATAAGGCATATCCTATCCTCGGTTCACATCACGGTCTAGGAGATCAAAGTCACAATCAAATACGCCACTCAAGCGGTGAAGTTATGCAAAGCACAACAAGCAACTACAACATGTGTTTGCTTTTGAGGTGGATAGCATGGGATGTTAAACAATATGCGTCCTTCATCTTCAAAACGCCAAAGGCCCTTTCGATGACATTTCTAAGAGATGAATGTGGGCATAGTTGAACATCTCGCTTTTCTACGTTGTGGTTCTCGCGGCGTTTTGAAGGTCTTGAAGATCGTACTTGCTTCTCTTGTAAGGAATCGGACCGGACCGTTTGGATGGGCTGGAGTCCACCAGGTAGTATTTCCTGGATGAGCAACTTGCACCCGCAAGTGTTCCCATGGATGAGCAACCTCGCACTCCGCAAGTGTCAAGTGTCTCGGTTAGCAAACCTGTAATGAACTACCGGCGAACCTAAAGGTGGATGAGGAAAGACATTGTTGTATGTTGTCATTGCATCATCAAATACCCTTGTGTCATGAAAAGGACCAGGCCATCGAGCAAGGACAAATGTAAAGATCATGCCAAAGTCACAAGCAAAGCACCAAAGGAATGTGAGTGTCATCTATTGCCTTATGAAATCCTTGACGAAGGGATAGAATCTAGGGTTGCTCACCCTAGGGTGCCTAGTTATAAAAGTGGGTCCCAAGGTTTAATGATATCGTCAACAAGCTTGAGCACACACTTCAACAAAAAAGGTTGTGAACTCGCTAGTGATACCTCAAATCCGTCCTTAGCTTGGCTAACGATTGTGGAGCACCAATCATCCAAAGGAACATACCTAGGCCATATTTTTTGTCAATAAATCATGCAGCGCATAGAACATAGTTGGGCTCATTCTAAACATGTTGTAGCATGGAGTACTATTGGCAGCTTCCTATCTACCCATTCCAACCCGGTCAATGGTGGCTGCCTATAATCGGCCCAATTTCAAGATACTTGTCTAGATGCATAGCATACCATACATACCATAGATGAATCTAGCTGCACCGTCATTAAAATCTTGTTGTAACATGTTGAAAAATCCCTGCTCCCACTCCCGATAATTCTTAATGTCATCCACCACAGCTACAGATTTTGCAGCCTTACCTTGTGAATAAAAACACACACAACAAATAATTCCGTATCCATATTTCAAATAAGAAACATCATTGACAAGTTCAACAACCCCGCTACTCCAAATAAGATCTTGCGTCATCTCTACATATGGCAACAACTCACATTCACAAAACACACATATTTTCAAATAAGAAACATCATTGACAAGTTCAACAACCCTACTACATTAAGACGCTCAAACCACGAGACATGACATAGTTCCAAAGTAACAAACATCACGAGATATAGTTCCAATGGTTTCACAATACTACATTAAGTTCGATTGCATGAATAAGAGGTCTAGATGCTGCCCTGACCAAAGTGCTTAATGATGGCCATCCTTCCTTCTCGGTGGACCGCATGAAGAACCTCATCACACGTTCGGATTTGATGATCTCCATCACACCAAGCCACATAGTTGGGGTCTTCTCGAGTTGCACCACACCCCCGCCATCTCCTCCACTTGCTCGATCATCTTTTCCGCTTGTTTTAGCTTATCCTCGCTATCGTCCCAAATGTTTTGTATCCAACGATATCCTCTTCTCCAAAGTTTCCTTGAGGTCCATCATGTTTTTGTGCATGGATGTAACTTCTCCTTGGCTCGTCTTTGCGGTGCTATGTGTCTTCTTCTTGCTTCTCCCAATGTTGGGAGTGGGGGTTTCACCTCATCTTCGTAGGATCCAAGGAACATGCAGTCAATTTTACGCGGGTAAGTAGGATACCCATCTTTCGAAGCTTCTTCCGCAAAACGCGAAGCTAACAAGACCAAGGAAAAAAAAGAGAGGAAAAAAAGAGTAAAATACAAACCAGGTCCTTAAAATTTTCATGGGGTGTCATCCTGGTCCACGAACTCTTAAAGTATGACATCCACGTGTTTAAACTTAATTTGGGTCTCAAATGAGCCGTTAAAGATCCAATACTTTGTCGTAATGCGATTAGGCGGCCTTAGCGGTTGATGGTTCATAGACTGATCATGCAATCTGTACTTTATATATTATATTTTCTAAAAATGAGATTTATATTGTTGTTATCAATGAGATTGTGTGGCACATGATAAGGTTCTGTGTAATCTTGTTCAGGTTAATAAAAAATCAGTTGGTACATTTTTTTTCTTTGTGGTGTTTCCTTCGGCTAAAATTGGGATTCTAGCATTGCTTCCGTAATTTTCCACTTTCAAATATGAAAATAATGTTGTTCAGGAAACAAATTGTATCCTCCAATTCGACTTTATTGACTATGTTGAAGGCATTCATTTCAAATTGGATTGTTGACACGACCATTTCGTTGCCCGTGCATCAATGCAACCCTAACATGGGACCTGATGGTGCTCGCTGATGTCAACTACAATGAGAATCTTGAGGGCAAGAAGATGTCGGTCTTTGTTTAGTCACGAGCCCAAGAGCGTCTCCGCCAACAAGTGCTAGGCTCAATCAAAACTTGGAGTTGAATTATTAGGCATGGAATGGAGTGGGAATTCAGCTCATCTATGGGACGAGTTCTTGCGAGTAGAAGGTAAAGGAAACAAGGTATCCAATTATTTTTAACCATCTAACTTGACACCATGAGACATTTAATCTAAAAGGAGATTTACACTTTCAATCGAGTTCATGGAAGACTACAATTTCACCGGCGATGGAGCAGCATAAAGTTTATCTGAAAGCACAAATTTATCTCATTGTACAATTGATTATCAAAATATATTTAACATGTTTCCTTGTTTGATCTACAATATTACTACAAAATGTCACGTCATACACCTTTGGTAGAATTGGAGGTAGCAATATAGAACTCATTCATGAGTATGCTATATGATATTATTGTTTCCGTTGCAGCCGCACCGGTATTTAACTAGTTACTCAAAAAAATTAAAACAGATCGAAGCAATAGCGTATTCGGGAGTGATACCTTGCCACATGTGCAAAGGCATGGAAGACAAGCTCTTCTCGTTGCCCGAGTGCGGTGGATGCACTTCTCCACCGGCACCGCGTGGTCCCGTCGGCAGTGGGGGCCGCCGCCGAGAGAAGCGCGTGGCCTTTCTTCAGCTGCCGAAGACAGTGACTCCATCGCCCTCGTGAACCCCGTCGAGGGGACGACGCCGACGAGGGCGGCCGCGATGGCCTCCCTGCTTCACCTCCGTTGATGGGGGCACGACCTCCCGAGGCACGCGTAGGGGTAGAGCTCGGTGCATGCGCCGTCACCCCGCATCTGCGGCCTCGTCATCTCGGATGGCGGCCGCGGAGGAAAGAGGGAGTGGATCGAGGCGGGGTCGAGGCGCGGGTGGAATGGATGAGGGAATGGTGTGGGGGGGTGGGGATTGGGTGGGAGGGACGCGACCGGGAGATGTGGCGGCACACAACGGCGGGTAAAGGGGAAAAGGTTGGTGGACACGACCCATTCACTCACCCCACCTCGACCAGGCCAATTCACTCGCCCATCTTTTCCGTCGTTAAAGCCCATGTCCCATGAGAACATTGTTATATTCATGTAGCTAATGTTTTTCTTCCACTCGATTGCTCGGTGAGACATCTTTTTAATATATATCCACGGTACATTGTATATGGGGGTCAAAACTTTTCAGATTTCAAGGTATGGCGAGTGTCATACCTTGCCACCAAAGAAGCTCACGCCACTGGTTATTAAACACGTCGACCCGACCCGCTCGCTCACCATCTTTCCCATTGCTGTTATTGGAAAGTGGCTCATTCCCTACTCGCATTCCCCTGCTCCCTACAGCGTATTTGTTCCCACCGCGCCAATAAGCCTCGATCCACTAACTAAAATGGGTCGATAGAGGGCGGGTACCCGTTGACCCTATGGGTGGGATGGGTCAACCCACCTATTACTAATAATAATTTTAATTTTACTGAATAAAATGTAGGGGAAAACATCTTATTCTCATCCAGAGTGAGTCAGGGCAGGGCCATTGAAATTGGCCTTGGGCCACAAGGCAGGGTCGGCCCATCTCCATCGAGTGAAGTCGGTGCAATAAATTAGTTAATTTGGGTTTAATAGAAAATTAGTTACATTGTATGGGCGACTCACTTATCGGTGCCATATGAGAAATTTTGGCTACAATTTTTCTTGGATAAATGATTTCAAATAAAAAAAGTTGCATAACATTTTTAGATCTATAACTATTGCTTTGGTCATTTTGCAAACTCAGTTGCATAATATTTTCAGATCCATAACTACAAAGTTGCATAGCATTTTCAAATCTATAAGGCAAAATAGACATCTTGGTCGTTCAACTTTGCTCAGGGTTAAGTTCGTCCCTCAACTTTTAGATCGGTCAATTTAATCCCTCAACTCTTATTTTGGGTCAAAAGTCGTCCCGGTACAAATGTGGTAGCCCATGGTATAGCATGAAAGTATTGTTAAAAAGTCTTTTTTTACCCTTGGCTCTTGCTTCACTTCACCTCTTCAATTTCAACCAACACTAGCTACGAGCACGCCATAGCATATTCTTAACATGACATTTCTAATGATCTATGACATGTAAATCTCATTTTTATTAACAAACATATAATCACGATGAAATAATTCTACTTCATCTTCTCATGAATTGATGTGATTTTTCTCTAGTTTTCTTTAGAAAGGTGTATAATCATAGGATTTTTTTATAAGATATACGTGATGTATCTTGTAGCGAAGAACAACACCTTTCGGTTTTTCTTCAAAATATTGTTTTGCTAGTATTTGATGCGTGCACCTCCAACATTTGTGTGTTTACCACTAAAAGCATTTGTTTGCCTTTACTAAATTCTTATTGTTTGTTTTGAGAGAAAGGAGCTAAGGATAAAAGACTTTTTACATGTTTATGCCAACAACCGATTATTTGAATCGGCATAAGGATGACTTTGAGCGAAAATAAAAGTTGAAGGACTAGATTGGCCCATCTAAAAGTTGAAGGACGAACTTGACCTCGGACCAAAGTTGCGGGACCAAGATGCCTATTTTGCCGATCTATAACTATTACTTTTATTTTGGTTTTTTCTCTATCTAAGATCTAGTCTACCACTACAAACTCAATCATGACTCTAGATCGTATGTACTCCTTGAGTATTAACTTTATAAAATCTTACGATACATATTTTAGATATCAAAATGAATTTAAATGAAAAACTTTAAAACTACAATGATGTAGATCTGAGCCCATGCAAAGGTAAACATAAAAATGCATCAAGATATTACATTATTATCATTAATAATTCAAGTAAACCCTTAAATTTGCATATAAATTATCACTCCTTTTAGTGCTACAAAAACTAAATTTTCACTTCGGATTTACATCTAAATAATCAATATCTTATAATAAAAAATTCATTTTAATAACTATAAAGTATATATACCTACATTATATTAGTGTGGTACTATTGGAAGCCCGGGGCTACTTACTAGTTAGTGGGAGCCCAGCAAGCTAGTCAGCCCCCGGGCCGGCCCGAAGGGGAAACCGAGGCACGCGGGATGGCGTGCGGGTCGCGCTCTGCGTGGGCGCGGGGACCACGCGCTTGTCCTCCCGTTCGTGCGCGATGGGACCGTTTCTGTCGACACCACCTACACCCCAGGAAACGACGGCCCAGCGCGGTCCGAGTCTGATAGTACGGTATTATTTTGCGGAACTTTCAATGATTAGATCCGATCTCGGAACAACGAATAAAAACCATTGCGTTCACGGTTATAGATGTTGAAACAACTGTATAAATATATGGCACGCTCACTTTTATATAAATGTCTTTGGAACTTGAGTCTAAACATGACTCGTGCAAATCCTTAACAACGTGTATACACTTCATTCACCGGAGTCCAATAGTTGAAGCGTAACAAGCTTTAAGGAGCATCTTTAAATCTAAAAAATCAACTACCTTTCGAATGTGCACAATGTTTTGCGTATACATAATCCATGTTTAGAAAAGAACATTTTGTAATATAGGGCTTCAATTGCTAAGCCCGAAAAGGGTTTGATCGTCCTTCAGTATACGCCCTCTAGTTGCACGAATTCTGAAGTGCTAGGCTGATTTTATGCACGTTGGTATGACGATTTATGAATAGTCCAACTACTTGTATGTTAAAATGACATGCCTTGTTGATGTGGGTAGGTGGCAAAAAGGGAGACATTATCTATTTGGGTTGGCCTTGTCCACCATACGCGACTCGAAAGTGGACACAACATGTTTTTGACGGAGATATTGACGGGCGGCTATGAGGGGCTGCTCGTTTATCTTTTTATGCATTGGTTTTGTGACTTTGTATGCATTCTGGCGATCTCCTACGTGCCTCATGGACTTGTACATTTTAGAATAGATAGGACAAAATAGTGGATACGGGGGTCCTGCTGAGCATATAACACCGCGGACAGGATCAAAGATGCTCTGGTTCCAACATTCTGTGCGGGTGGGATGGCGTCTCGTCCGTGGAGCGTGGGGAGAGCGGCGTCATGAAGGAGCGTCCGGACTCCATTTCTGTAGGCGCCGTGCCTATCCCTCCCGTCGCCCGCAGGTAAACGCTTCCGCGACCTTCACTTCGGGACCTCCGCCGGCGTGGCGAGCACCTCCACGCCGGTGTACATCACCCCGGATCCCGTCATGAGCACCGGAGACGAGTCCGCTGGAGCCCTGTTCTTTGCCGGGGCGTGCAAGGATGCCTTTGTGGCCGCCAGGACCTCGCAATGGCCGGATGCACAATCAGGATACCCCGGCGACCAAGTTCCACGCCCACGTAAGTTGCCCACCCTCAACAAAGCTATTTTCTTTCGATGATTCTAAGATTGGATCAATGATCAAACCGTGTAATACATGGGAAAGATTAGATTTTTATTGTTTAGCGATGTGTTTTGTGGATAAAAAACTAGTTTTGCCTCGTGGTAGCACCATTGCGATGACCACGGGTGCTTTTCTCCATAGAAAAATTGGGCCTTTCTCCAACGAATCAGAGCATACGGCCCGTTTAGGCCCTTTTTGGATCCGTGACTCCACACGATGACCCCGCCAGGGGGGAATAACCCCGATTCACAAATCCCATCTTTACCCTCGCCTCCGTATGCTCTCGGTCGGGCGCGCGCCACTCCCGTCGTCAACGCCGCCACTACACACGGGGGGGAGGAGGGCGTCCCGAATCCCGGACGCATGGTTTCCCCGGCTGGATCCGTGTGTTGGGACCTTTGCTAATGTTACTAGAAGTGTAGATAGATAGGCGCTGACCGCCCCCAAGCAAACTAGAGTGCTTTTACTTCGTGCTGGTTCTATTTTGATAGCATTCAACGGGTATTTATGCTTGTTTCTTACTCCGCCTTTGTTATACGAATATTTCTTTGTCGCCGGGCACTAGTTATCCTATTTCTACCCTCTTGTATGCGCAATTATTGCTTTTCGTTATGCATATTCATGTGTCGTACCATGGTGATGTAGCTCATCGTAATCAATAGTTGAAGATCGATCAATGCAAGTTTGTCATGTCATAATTTGGTTATCTTTAATTTTGTTGAATAAGTGGCATGGTTCGTTTTATGCGCAATTAGTGTGTGTTTTGTACTTGAATGCTTGTACAACCAACCAATATATGCAAAAGTTTACTTTTATCAATGACTAGATTTGTGCCGTGCATTGCTACGGGTTTCAAAATCCACAAAATTCTATATATTTCCTACAATCTTGTATTTTTAGCACATATGAAAGCAATATCTTGTGTGATCATGATTTCATTTTGAGACATAAGTTGTTCTCATAGTTCACAAATCACAACTTTAGTTAAATGTCTTGTTTGAGGCCAATAATTAAGGGGATGTTAGTTCACAACTTTAGCTAAACACCTTTGAAACCAACAATAAGGCCCAAAAGTCTACCATTAAAGCTGTTTTGACCATTGGTTCTAAACAAATTATAACATTTGAGTGAAAACAACCTTATTTGAAAGAAAAAAAGGAATCTTCAACTTTTGTTTTAGAGGAATGTCAAGATTACGCACTAATCAACCCCATAAATTCATTGAACTATCGGCCTAATTCAAGAGTAATCTAAAGTCGATGTAAGGGTAGCCATGATTTTACACATCCTCATTTCATCTACTTGCTTCTTCTTACAACAAATAATGTAAATTTGCAAAGCCGATTAGCGGGTTCACATAAACCTAACATTTATTTTCTTTCTCCAAAAAAAATTCTTTCCAACTCATCTTATGCTATTTCACCAATGGCTTCACACTTAAACGACCTTTTGCCTTTTATTCTCTATCCCCAACTTGTTGTACGATATTTCCCTTGTTTGCCTTCACGACCATGACGACTATAAAAAGGTAAAAATGCTGGATTTTGGGAAGCGGCCTTTCTTGTAGTTCCCCTGGTGATACAATTCTAAATAGTCAGTACTGGAGAGCAATTGAGAAGTGGCGAGCTTAGTAGAACATTAAACGAGATGAAATCTTTTGGTTGCAAGTACGAGTGCAAACGAAGCCTAAATCTATCATGTTCCATTCTTGGTTTCAAAACATGGAAAGAAAATTTGACCAAAGTCACATAAGGAAAACAAATCAAGTGAACTATAGATGAATTACTTATTATTCATTCTTCATGTAAGTAGAGCTTTACCTATAACCACTGTATAGATAACATCCTGAGGGCAATATTGTAACCTAGTAACAAAGAGTTCCGTGGTCATTGAACTAAAATGAAATAAGCATCAACAAAACCCAACCAGGCTTGATGGTGTGAGATTGGCCTTATATTTTTGAAGGAAAACAATTAGCCATGCATTGATTTCTTAAACAAAATTGATCACGCCTTAGTAATACTCTAATACTCTTTATTGGTTTATAAATGTTTAGATTAAGCCATGGATAGCATCATGGAAACAATACCTATCTGATGCAAGAAAGTGAACATGGGTAACATCGGGGAATCAACACTTTATTTTATCTTAGTCTGCTAGCACCCGATGCTTGGTAGCAACTTCATTTTTACTATGAATGAAGCCTACTTTTTATTATCTTTTGAGAAAATGATTTATGGGTGATGGTTC